>PVIH01006558.1:0-109625 GCA_004025045.1 Sigmodon hispidus
TGGGTCCTGGTCAGTTGTGGCACTTTGGTTTGTGTGTCTCCTGTCACCTCTCTGGTCAGGGTTCGAATCCGCCCCTCAGAGACCCCTGCAGTTGGTTTGCTCAGTTCACTCAGTTCGGGGTCGCAGTAGGGATCCTTGCAGATACCCTCAACAGCAGCAGGAGCTGTGGGTGTGGCCAGGTGCAGAGTTCAGCTGCCCCTGCTCCAGAGTGTGCTGGGATGCCACAGAGAGCACCGGTCCTCTGGTCAGGGTTCGAATCCGCCCCTCAGAGACCCCTGCAGTTGGTTTGCTCAGTTCCCTCAGTTCGGGGTCACAGTAGGGATCCTTGCAGATACCCTCAGCAGCAGCAGGAGCTGTGGGTGTGGCCAGGTGCAGAGTTCAGCTGCCCCCTGCTCCAGAGTGTGCTGGGACGCTGCAGAGAGCACCAGTCCCGGCGGCGGAACCGGAAGCAATGAGAGCTCAACTCTCCCTCCCAGGCCAGGATACAGGCGCTGAGGCCTGCCGAACCCTCCTCACCTCTGGTCAGGGTTCGAATCCGCCCCTCAGAGACCCCTGCAGTTGGTTTGCTCAGTTCACTCAGTTCAGGGTCGCAGTAGGGATCCTTGCAGATACCCTCAGCAGCAGCAGATAATACATTTTTAAAAATTAAAAAATTTTTGTGAAAAGAGAACTGAAGACTGTTCCTACTGAAAAATTTAGAGTTGTTTCCTTTTTCATTGTTTTACACCATATTTCCTTTAGAGCCCTGGTCACAATTGAAATTTGCTATTTCTGGATATGTATCTTACATTTATTTATACAGCCCCCTTAGAAGTGCTTTGTATGACTGATTTCCCTTAGTATTCACAGCGACCTTATGAGGTTGACCTATTTTACTGCCTCCACATTGCAAGTAAAGACATTAGGGTGCAGAGCAGTGCGGGAACTTACACAAGGCTACAGGCTGTAAAGCTGAGTGTCTCAGGAGCTAGACCCCAAAGCCACAGCACTCAGCTGCTACAGAAAACAAAGAGGTGCTCTGTTGTTGTTTTCTTAGTTTATCTCATTCATAAACTCCTATCTCTGCATCAGTGTTCAATACACCATCAGTCACATGACTAGCATTCTGAACAGCAACAAAAATGGTTGAAGGAATGAGGGAATGAGTGATGGGTGAATAAGGTAATGAATGAAAGATCAACTAGAAAAATTCTATTTCTATAACCTAAGGATCCATCCACTATGTTACCAGACTTGCTACAGAAGGATGAGTCCAGAGCACCAAAGTCCTATGTCTGCTCTCACTTCTCTGGTTAGAGGCCTGTTACCACCTGTGTCATTCAGTAACAGTAATGCTCATCCTTGACTTCATCACCAAACAGCAAACGGAAGCTGAACCTGGATTAATTCAGTCAGAGACAGAACACTGTGAATATATTCAAAACAGTGGATGCTGGGGGGGATGTTGTTTTCTGTGTTTACCCCTCTACTTTACAAAATGAGTGTTTTATCCATTAAGAACAAGAACCAAAAGCATAAAACAACTTAATATAAATGAAATGTAAAGAAAAGCATCAAGAAGAAAATTTAATGTCTTTTAAATCAACTCTCTGTGTGTATTTGTGTGTGTTTTCAAGTGTGTGTGAAGATACAAATGTGCATGCAGAGGCAAGAGAAAAACCTCCAGTGTTCTTCTTCAAGATACCATCCTACTTGGTTTTTTTGTTTGTTGTTTTTTTTTGTTGGGGGTGTTGTTGTTGTTGTTGTTGTTTAGGACTGGCCTGGAACTTACCTATTTGGCAAAGCTGCCTGACCAGCAAGCCCTGGAGATTTGCCTGACTGCACCTCCTAGTCCTGGAATTTAAAAGATACAGCCCATCCACACATCACCAGATTTTTAACATGGATTTTGAGGAATCAAACTCATGTCTGAAAGCCATCGACCAACCCCAAATTAATAACATGTAAATAAACTAACAAATTTGGTGTCTCCATATGAATTAGGTGGATACAGGCATATTCACTTGTAATAAGCAGCATAGTGATTAAGTAAAAATCATAAGCAGCTTACAAAAAAAAGGTATTGGGCCAACATATGCTAACTCTCACTGTCCAAAATTAATTTTATTCTCAGAAGGGGAAAAAGTTTACAGTGAACAGGACTTGAAAATAGACTATTACAAGAGACATCACAAGCAGAAAAACTGGTTTTTAAATAAACAGCTAAGGTTCTGTGCCTCAAATGCAATCCCAACAAAGATCAACTCTCATACTGAAGTCTGTACATAACCCTCCCCACAGGAAGAGGTGAACTGGAACCAACAAGCTTGATCCAGAGGTGCTCCTGACACCAGGCTTAAAGAGCTGAACTTGACCCGCAGAGCACATGTCAGGAAAGGACAGAATTCCCTCAGGTTGTTCTCTGACACAGGCTACCTGGCTGGCGTGCTTTTGCATCTGCACATGCTTGTGCTCACACACACTAAACAAACAAACAAATAATTTGTTTAAAAGAAACGACTTGTAAGTGCAAGGAAATAGTTCTAGTAAAGAGGAAAAAGTGTTATGAAGTTATAAAGTTATAAAATTTGTTTGTCACCTCAATAAGGAGTTGTATTGTTGCTTGCATGATAAACCACCACCAAGGTCTGTGTCTTCAAGCCAAGCTTATTAATGGAAGCCAGGTTTCAAGGACTACTTCATTCATTACAAATGACAGGAGAGACATATATCCAAGACTCACACTTCATCAGGGAAGTAAAAAAGCTGTTTAGGACTGCTGATAGTTAATCTCTCATCATCTGTCAACTTGGATTAAGAGGGGTGTTAACAGGTCACACCTCTATATGTGTTCCAGAGGGTGTTTTCTGAATCTCCTTGATCATAAGGGTTCTGATCTGATGAATGGCATAATACACTGATGAATTCAAATTCTGAATAGACCGCTGGGAGGAGAAGCCTTATTGGAAAATGTGCACCTTTGAAGAATGTCATCTTCCTGTCCCTCCTCTTTCTTCCTGGTTTGCACAAGCTGAAAAACTTTTCCTCCATGATGCTCCTGCCTCCCTACAGGCCTAAAAGCAATACGACCATCTGACCATGGACAGAAGCTGTCACCCAAAGTTAATCCTTTCTCTTTGTGGTGATTTTCTCAGATATGTTCTCGTGATGTCCAAAGTGTGACTAATACAGAAGCCATTATATGACAGAGTCTCTTGACCCTGCAAGGGACCAAGTGCCGATAAAATGTAGCAGTGAATGTTGCTCTCAGGTAAACAAACTATAAGAAGGAGAAAATGTCCTTCACAGAGGGGATGGAATTAAAGGAAGTGTCATAAAAAGAAATATAATCAGTATGGCACTTTTAGGAAGAGAAAGGGGGAGGGCATCCTTTCAAACTTAGCCTACAAAATACTTCCAGAAAATACTTAAATGACTTGTTTAAGATACGATTGGCCCATGCTTACAATCTTAGGATGCAACAGAATTACGAGTTTGAAGCCAGACTAGTTAGACCCTGTCTCAAGAATATTTTTAAGTTTCCATTTAAAAACATGTCTCATAATCCCATTTAGCATGATATACTGTATAATTTCTCTAAAATTATAAGTATCCCTGTGGGAAAATATTGTAAAACCGATTACAATTGACGTCTGTTAAAAATGAGGATAACTAGAGGCAGAGGATTTAGGACTACACGTGCTTTCTTGTCTGTGGTCTGCATCTTGCTGTGGATTTAAATTCCTTAGGAGAGGGACGAGCTCCAACTCATCTTATGTCAGTAGACTGGAATGAATTCCTCCTACTGAACTAGATCCTGTCCATACAACCATGAAAAAAACAGAAGCCAGCATGGAGCTTGCATTCTACAGGTGGAGAGATCCACAAAAAATATCAAATAAAACATTAATGTTTTAAGTGTCGAGAAGAAAAACAAACCCCTGACACAGAAAATTAAGGGACCAACCTGCAGCTAGAGATGCCCTGGAACCCAATCTGAGGAAGTGGCATTTGTCATTTAAGCAGAAACCTGAGGACCTGGGAAGCAAAAATAAGGTAGCATGCAAAGGCTTTGAAATTATCTAAAAACTGGGTTTGTTCTAAAAAGGACAAATTTGCTCATCGGAATCAGGGAGGATACAAATGAGTGAGTTTCTATGACGAGACTTTGGCAGCCAAGACTTACAACAAGGAATGTGCATATGTCTGAGTTCAAAGAGGGCCTGGCTTGTGTTTCAAAAGGATCACTCCTTATGGCTCCATGGAAGAGTAAGAGCAGAGCAGAAACAATAGCAAAGTCGTAGTCTCAGCAAAAGATCACATCTGAGGTAATGGTGATTGGAGAGATGTGAGCACATTAAAAATAATTTCAGTGGGACTGGGGAGAGGGCTCCACTGCTAAAGCATCTCATGAAAGTGTGAGAGCCTGAATCCTGAGCACCTGGCATTCCAGAGCAGCAGATTCAAAAAGAACCAGTAGAGTGTCTGCCTGGAGTGCAGCTGGTTTCTAGCATTACATGTCTTCAGACCTTTTGAAAATAACTCAGCTTTCTATGTATACCTCAGTTTTCACATCTGTGAAAAAAATATTGATAAATACTTTTGCTCATTTACTGTGTATATCTAAGAAAATCAGCAAGAGTCCAATAACCATTCACTGTGTGTGTGTGTGTGTGTGTGTGAGAGAGAGAGAGAGAGAGAGAGAGAGAGAGAGAGAGAGAGAGAGAGAGAGCACAGGCAGGTTTGTACAAGTGAAATCCAGATGGCACCCCAACTATTGCTTTCTACCTTTTATTGTTGCTGTTGTTTATTTGTTTGTTTAGGGGGCAATTGATCTAGGCCCACTAGGGTCTGCCTATCTCTGCATCTGTAGGCCTATTCACCATGTTCAAATATTGTCTTAGTGTTCTTACTGCTGTGAAGAGACTCCACAGCCATAGCAGCCCTTAGAAAGGAAAACATTTAATTGAGGTGGCAGCTTACAGTTTCAGGTGTTTAGCCCATTATTATCATGGTAGAACATGGCACCTTCTGGTCAGACATGGAGCTGTAGAGTAGCTGATAGTTTTATGTCTTACAAGAAACAATGGTGGTGTCCCCCAACCTATGAAATGGTCCTTGGATTAAGAAATTACAGAGACAGAAAGAACAGACTGAGAAATAAAACTTGGAGGGCTCTAAGAGAATACTATAGCAGCCATGAGTTTATTTCTCATGGGCTTTTTGTACATCAGCAAGAGCCAAGGCAAAACACATCCTCTTCTCAAGGACACTATGGTTACAAGGTAATAGACATGTGTAAACACTTCCTCAGTATTCAAAACATTCAGAATTAGGCCTTAAAGAATAAGACACCTAGTAACCATGCCTTTGGTCAAAACATCTTGTTATACAGCCTTTAGGAGGCAAAGCAAACTCAGACTCTCTAACCTTGAATCAAGGGTGGAATAAGGCCACACTATGGAGTCCCTGTGGGCCCTCACACAACAGAAAGAGGATTGTCTCACTGGGAGTAGCTTCAGCATCCAAGACTTCAAAGCCCACCACCACAGGGCCACACTTAACCAGTAAGGTCACATCTACTCCAACAAAGCCACATCTTCTAATAGTGCCACTCACTTTGAGGGCTATTGTAGAGAGCCCATTGGCTGAATCACCTTGTTTACCACTCTTAGATATGTTACTATTCTCCATTTTACAGATTTGTTTTCAATAACAAATACAGGAGAATTCCAAGGTCTGAATGATTCTTCAATATGCTAAACATTTAACTTCACCTGTACCAGCTGCTCTAAGGCCTGCAATTTCTCTTTTGTTAAAGGCCATTGATGAACCCATATAGGCTTATTTGCTAACCATTTTAAAGGTAATGCTGTGGGTGTCTTTGAAAAGATCAGCAGCTATTGTGCCTTGTTTTGTATAACCTGAATGGTTGGTGACTGTTTCTTATAATACCTTCCAATGTTTTTCCCTGAAACACATGTTAGTTTATGTTCATTTCTGAGATTGGAGGGATATTTATCTGAATATTCCATTGTTGCAGTAAGTCTAGCCCCCATAAATTCATAGTAATATTAGCCACATATGGTTTTAATTTTCCTCTCTGTCCTTCTGGCCCTATACATTCAATCCTTCTTCTGTTTTACCTGGGATAATGTCCCAATTGCCTAACACTACACATTTACCTTCTGAAGGTGCTAATTTGGATACCAAGATTCTGGTGGCATTATTGTTACATCCATCCCTGTGTTCACCAAACCTTCAATGACTACATCATTTATTTGTATATTTAACTTTGGTCTTTATTCATTTATAGAAATTTGCCAAAATATTCATTTTATGGTTTTTCCTGAATTCTTTGTTCTCTTTTCTATAGCTTTTTCTATTGTCCAGAGCACTATGGTTTTGGGATTTGTTTTTTTGCTTGTTTGTTTGTTTGGGGGGTTATTTTTAGAATAGGTTTTAGGTTCTTTAATTGCTATGGGTAGCTGTTTCCTCAATGATAGCAGGGTAAGACTGAACATGATTTGATATGGAGGGTTTTCAAAATGCCTCAGGGCATTTCCCAAAGGCTTAAAGTTACCCTGTCTGTCTCTATCTGACCTGTACTCATCAGTCAAATGTCTCCCTTTGCCACACCTTCTGCATACTCCAGAATAGAGAAGTGTTCTCTTGAGATTATTCTTAACAAAGACATTGTTTCTAGGAACACCTTGTTTGCAATCTTTTTTATGTGATCTTACCTTCCACAATTGTAACATTTAATATTTTATTTTTTCTTATGCCTCTATAAATAACCTCTCCTACCCAGTTATCATCAAAGTTATAAGGTTCTGAATTGATTGTTTCACAAATCCAATCCTCCAAGGGGCTGACCTTGCTTTTAATGGTTTAATTGTTATTTTATATTGTGAATTACCATTTTTTAAAAAAAAAAAAAAAACTTTTTTTATTTATTTAATTGTTTGCCTTGGTGTTTGCCTGGAACTGGGAAGTGGAACTACAGACAGTTGTGAGCTGCCATGTGGGTGCTGGGAATTGAACCCGGGTCCTCTGGAAGAGCAGTCAGTGCTCTTAACCGTTGAGCCATCTCTCCAGCCCTGTGAATTATCATTTTCAAAAGCCAGAGATTCAATTACTATTCACCTAGCTTCTAAATCTGATAACATTGTATTTACTGCTATAGTTAATCTCTACAAAAGTCCGTAAAAGTTTCTTGTTGTAAAAAAGTTTTCCCTGGCCCGTTTTGGGTCCAGGAGGTTCGTGCCTGGTGCACATGCGGCGCCGGTGGTTTGGAACCTGGTCTGCGTGTCCGCGGCTTTTGTCCCCCAAAAGAAATGAATCACACGCTTATATACTTTAACACTGTTTGGTCCATATCTTATGCCCATTACTAGCTAGCTCTTTCATCTTAATTCAACCCATTTCTATTGATTTGACCACCACGTGGTTCCCAGCCCGTGGCTGGCCGGTACCTCTACATGTCTGTTCCTCTTGGGGGTCCTATGGAGAGTGACTAACTCCACCCTCCTTCTACCTGGCTGCCCTCTGATTCTCCACCCACTTCTACGGTGGTGTGCATGGGTGCAAATAGTTCTTTATTTACATCATACAGAAAACATTCTACCGCAGTTTCTCTGTGGCTTTGAATCACTTTTGTAAAGGATTCAGTTTTCTTTCCTATTTCTTCAAGTCTATCCCATGCATCCAAGGCTGTCATTCAGCATAAATCCAAGATGTGATTATCATATAATAAATGCCTTTCTACATCAACATAATCTCCCTCCCCAAGATGTTGGTCTTGAAGATTTCTATGCCTCTATCTCTGCTTCTTTGTTCTATTGGTTTTTCCCTCATTCTTCTACCATGTCTTCCACTGTAAAAGCAGCCCAACCTCCAAAACCAGTCTTTATCTGACTTTATCTGACCAGTCTTTAGGGATAGTTTAGTTACATGCTTACCAGGAATTTAACATTTGTTTTACAAATAGTGAGTGCACACCATAAGTGACAATTGTTTCCTTGACTCTCCTTAATTCTAACATTTGTACCAGAGCCCAACTAAATTCTGTACAATTTTTATCATTTTGTGATGTCTTAAAAGTCAGTGGATGTATTAACGTTGGCTGCTTGATAATCTTAGGCTGTTTTGTGCAATCTTGTAAAACAAGGCTGAGATTAGTTCTTTAAATTCTTCTGTCTGGGTCTGAATATCTTTGTGTTCTGTTTTAACAGGATTTTCTAAACCTTTCTTCTTGTCATTCATACTAACTATCTTTTTAAATGGGAAAACAGAAATAA
This sequence comes from Sigmodon hispidus, assembly GCA_004025045.1. Classification (NCBI taxonomy): domain Eukaryota; kingdom Metazoa; phylum Chordata; class Mammalia; order Rodentia; family Cricetidae; genus Sigmodon; species Sigmodon hispidus. The sequence goes on from PVIH01006558.1 coordinate 8,280, forward strand.
CTAGACAAATAATATTCATGATAAACATTATGATGATAATCCCAACTACATTATTCATCTTCTCCTTTACTGGTTCCAGTCTCAAATCATCTAGAGTAATATCAAAGAAAAAACAACCACCTTATTCCCCTTTTTAAGAAAACACAATTTATCAAACAAATCTGTTTGATAAAAACTTCAAATAACTGAAAAAAGAAATTGAAGAGGATATTAGAAAATGGAAAGATTTCCCATGTTCCTGGATAGGTAGGATCAACATAGTAAAAATGGCAATCTTACCAAAAGCAATCTATAGATTCAATGCACTTCCCATCAAAATCCCAACACAATTTTTTATAGACCTTGAAAGAACAATACTCAACTTCATTTGGAATAACAGGAAAGCCAGAATTGCCAAAAAAATTTTGCTCAACAAAAGAACCTCAGGAGGTATCACCATCCCCAACTTCAAGTTATATTATAGAGCTACAGTATAAAGAACAGCCTGGTACTGGCATAAAAACAGACCTGTAGATCAATGGAATCAGACTGAAGACCTGGACATTAACCCACACACCTATGAACACCTGATCTTTGACAAGGAGACCCAAAACATCCAATGGAAAAAGATAGTATCTTTAACAAATGGTATTGGCATAACTGGATGATAGTGTATAGAAAAATGCAAATACATCCAAGTGGATCAAAGACCTCAACATAAACTCAGCCACACTGAACTTGATAGAAAAAAAAGTGAGAAATACCCTCCAATGCATTGGCATTCCTAAATATAACACCAGTAGCACTGACACTAGGAATAACAATCAATAAGTGGGACCTCCTGAAACAGAAAAGTTTCTGTAAGGCCAATGACACAGTGAATAAGACAAAACAACAGCCTACAGAATGGGAAAAGATTTTCACCAACCCTACAAGTGACAAAGGACTGACCTCTAAAATATATAGAGAACTCAAGAAACTAGAGCCCAAAACCCTGAATAACCCAATTAAAAAATGAGGTTCAGAACTAAAAAGGGAATTCTCAGCAGAAGAATTACAAATGGCTGAAAGGCACTTGAAAAAATGCTCTTTAGCCATCAGAGAAATGCAAATCAAAACAACTTTGAGGTACCACCTTACACCTGTCAGAATGGCTAAGATCTCAAACACAGATGATAGCCTATGCTGGAGAGGATGTGGAGCAAGGGGAACATTTCTCCATTGTTACAAGAAGTGCAAACTTGTTCAGCCACTCTGGAATGCAGTATGGCAGTTCCTCAGAAAACTGGGTATCACTCTCCCCAAAGATCCAGCAATACCGCTATTGGGCATATACCTTAAAGATGCACATTCACACCCCAAAAGCATTAGCACAATTACATTCATAGCAGCATTATTCATAATATCAAGAACCTGGACACAACCTAGATACCCCTCAACTAAGGAGTAGATTAACAAACTGTGGTACACCTACACGCAACAGTAAGAAAAAATATCCTAAAATTTGCAGGCAAATGGATGAATTTGGAGAATATACTCCTCAGCTAGGTCTCATAAACCCAGAAGTATAAGCAGGGGATATATTCACTCATGGACTTTAAGCAAAAACATTCTTTTGTTTTTATTGAAAGATGATGGATGAATAAAGTAATTTAAAACACACACACAAAACAAACAAACAAACAAAAAAACACCTTCTGGTTTGACTGTAGAAGGGTTGCTTAGCAGAAATTTATGGTGGCCATAGTGCATCCATGAGCATTAGCTGTGACCTACTGTGCTCTCTTCATCTGTAGCTGAGTCTAATCTGGCTTGAGGAGCTTTAGATTTTATTTTCTATGTTTCATGTATTTTAAAGACAAAAGAAAGTTTTATTACTGTATGGGTTTGGGGGGATTTTTTTGGTTTTGGGTTTTTTTTTTAGCTATCCTAGATGTTTTGCTTTTTTATATAAATTTTCATATTGATTTTCAAACAACAATTTAAAAAAAAAGAAAACACAATTTATTCACCACACTTGTTGCTTGTGATGATTCAGATGACTATGAAGTGAAGTGGGTAGCAGCCTAGTGTGGTAGCAGCCCAAAGAGGGGTCTAAAAAGAGAAAACAAACAAACACACACAACCAACCAGGAGACGGAGGCCCCTGTCTGAAAATCTTACCCAAAGGAATATGGAGAACAAAGACATGTGGCCAGCTCTGGCTAAGCCTGGAGGCTAGCTCAGAACAGAAAGCCTAGCAAGCTGGTAATTAATATGTTGCTCTGGCTGGCAAGCAGCATTTTTTGCAAATTCATGCCCCAAAAGTTGAGCACCAAATAGTGTATGAATTCTAGTTAGTATATAATGAAAACCCAGAGCCAGATATTGGGGGAAAGCTGATAAAGAGAGAGGAAACAGACCACAGTCAGTTCTTACCCAGACAGGGTAAGTGCTGTCTATCTTCAAGAGTCCTCCACCTGGCTGGTCACATCTACAGAATGCCTGAATATCTACCTCCTCCTGCCTTAAATATCTTCCCTGCTCAGCTGCTTCACTTTTGGTTTCAACTCTGCATCATAATCCTAGAGTTAGGATTAAAGGTGTGAGCTACTAGTGTTTGGTTGTTAGGCTTTGAACTCACAGAAATACAGAAAGATCTCTGTCTCCTGAGTGATGGAATTAAACGTGAGTCACCACTTTGTCATCCCAAGTGATTAATAAAGGCCTGGGTCACCCCTCTCTGAGTCACATGGTTTGACTGGGGGTAATTTTGTTCTCTGATATTCCAGGTTGATTTTATTAAATATAATATATATCACCACACAATTAAAGAAAAGGAAAAGAGAAATAAGTGAAAACTACTCCCAGATTATAGTTCTATGGTTCTCCATCAAATATATTCCCAAAGCCACTGACTATCAACTACAAAGAACCGAGAAGGGACCCTGTTGAAATATACTGACAAATGAACTTAGAATCAGGTTTCATGAGTAAACCCTAGACAACAGTAAGTATTAAGAAAAAAAGCAAAGCTGCAGATTCTATGAAGACTAAAAGAAATTAACATTAAATTATTTTTCTTAGTTCTAAGAACATAATTTACAAAACTTCTTTATGTTATTTTTGCAAAGTTCAAAAAATATATGTGTCAACCTAACTAATAAAAGAGTAACTATTGTGATTGGTCTTAAATTATCTTTTTTTAATTATGAAAAATGTGACCTTGTGAGGTGGGTCAGTGAGTAAAAACTTGCTGAGCATGTCTGAATATCACATATACACACATACACACCACAAAACCACACTAATAATAAAATGCTTTATTTGCTTTTAAAACAAAGTCTCTCTACAGTAATCCTAGCTGTCCTGGAACTCACTATGTAGAATATAGACAGGTCTTGGACTCATAAAGATCTCTCTGCTTCTATCTCCTGAGTGCTGGATTAAAGGCTTGTGCGACCAGATCCAGTTAATAAAATGTTTTTAAAGGAAATATAAGCATGTCATTAGTCACAATGAAGTATTCAAACCTTTCATCTCTTTGTAAAAAAACATTTTAAAGAAGCCAGGCATGGTGATGCACACTTATAATCCTAGCTTTCCAGAGGCAGAGGCAGGGGGATCTCTATGAGGTCAAAGCCCATCTGATCTGCACACAGGGTTCCAGGCAAACTAGTGCTACATAGTAAAACCAAGCCTCAAAGAAAATTAATTAACTAATTAACTTTTAAAGCACTTTTATTTGGAGCTGAAGATATTTCTCAACAGGTAAGAGCACTGGCTGCTCTGGCAGAAAACTCATCATTTCGAATCATCTACATGGAGGATGGAGGCTCAAAACCATGTGTTAACTCCTACTCTAGGAGTCCCAATGCCCTCTGTGGCCTCTGTAGACACTAGACATGTAAGTGATGCATATACATGCATGCAGGCAAAACATCCACACACATGCAATAAAAAATAAAATAAAAATATTTTCATTTTAATTATGTATGTGGAAAGAGTATGGTATGTGCATCTGATCACAGGTGCTGGCAGATACCTGAAGAAAGTTTTAGATTCCTTCCCTACAGCTAAAGTTACAGATTGTTGTAAGCAACCCAGGGTAGAATGAGAAGAAACTCAGACCCTCTTTGGGAGCAGGACAAGGTATCACCAAGTAGCTTTGGCTATCCTAAAACTCATCATGTAGACCAAACTGGCTTGAAACTCACAGAAAGCCACATTCCTCTGCCTCCCAAGTGTTGGAATTAAAGTCATGTACCACTATGACTGTCCCAGCCCTACATAGTCTTAACCACTTAGCCATCCCTAGGATCTTCTGTCTCTAATTCTAGCAAACACTGACTGCTTTAATTATTTAAATGTATATTATAAATATAACTTGTTTGAGGCAGGGTCTCATGTAATCCAGGTTGGCTGAATTCACTTTGCAGCTGAGAATTACCTTGAACTTCTGATTCTCCTATCTCCAAATCCCAAGTGCTAAAATCCAGTAGGTTTATGCCACTACACTGTCTTTGTGGCTCTGTGAATGAGTTTGGGGATGCATGCATGCTAAGTAAGTATTCTACTAACTAAACCACATGCCCAGCCCCCAGACCTCCTTTTGAATGGAGGAATTGAAATAATGTTATACATATACAGTCCCTTCTTAAAAAGGAAGTAAAGCTAAGTATTTGCCAACCAGTGACCTATCCCAGCTGGTAAGAATCAGGAATCTACAAACCAATTTATGCCAATAGGATTTGTAAAGAGTTTCCTCAATTAGGTCCTTTTCTTGTTCAAGTTGGGCTAAAATGCACTCAGGCTGGCACTCCTTCCATGTCACACTCCACAGGCTCGAGCAGATGGGGACCACTGAACACACAGGACATGCACTTAACCTTCTCGTGCCCTCTCCTAGCACCTGAAAGGCCTGTGCACATCAAGCCTTTCCAGCTGAGTGCTTCTCCTGACACATATCCTTAACTCTAACCCAGGAAGAGGTATGAACCCAGAAAGACTATCACCATGGCAACTCCCCACAACAGACACAAGCACTCCCATCTCTGAGATGACACGGAGATCCACCCTCAGAAAAGACAGATGAGAAGATATTGTCAAAAGCAGTAGGCTTGCTGCTAGACAAGACTTTAAATCAGTGGCCCAACATGAATACAAACTTTATAGCCATGGATGTGAAGTCCATTCGGCCCTATCTAACCCAGGTGTATAACTTGTCAGGCTTGGGTAAGATGCTAGTAGTACCCTCTTTCACAATAAAAGCCTATTCCAAATCAATAAACTCTATGGTCATCCTCAAGGCAGGTGGATGTCAGAAAGCAGACAGGCTTGTGAAGTGGAGCAATGCAAGCCTACTAGGGATGTTTGCATACCCACTGCTCTAGGCTGCCTTATAGCCTTGCTCAGTGAATACAGGAACAGCCGACTCCCTCAGCATGGAGTTTAAGACTCCACTTCAAATAAAAATCTTGGAACAAAGTAAAGAGATACTCACCTCCTTTCTCCTTCAAAGGTACCCAAGACCTTCCAAACCCTACTTTGTATGAAGGAAACTCATGGCTGATGAACTAGTTGAATGCCAGCATGTCTGGCTGAAATCAGCATGTTCACTGTAAATACTGCAAAGACAGTTGTCCCAGCACTGCCCACTTGAAGAGTCACATGCATCAACTCAGGTGCTCAAGAAGGAAATGGGGCAAGCGGTGTCAATGATTTACATTCCCAAACATTTACAGAGAGTGGAAAATGGGAGATATCAGAAACTAAACCTCCAGTGTACTGCTTGACCCAAAGAAGGTTCCTAAGTGTTTCAAATGTTTGCTAATGATTTAAAATGTGAGGTCATGTTTTATATGTATAATTTTTAATATGTATATTAAAGATTCCAATTTCAGCTCTTTCTGGTGAAATCATAAGTTTCACAGTGAGCTTGCATTCATTTCTGTCATTTCCAGATAGTGCTAAATAAGACCCTGAGAAGGGAAACCACTGTTCAGTTCTCCACAGTCCTCACTCAGCCCTCTTCTGGGGCACTGGAGTTTAGAACTCCTAATTCTTAGCAAAGATAGTCTCTATGGAAACCACATCTGACCCTTCAAATTAAAGATCCTCCAGCAGGAATTGCTTCCTACCCTGTGCAGTCTATCTTTCAGAATATCAGAAAGTGCTATGCAAACAACCAAAAGAGGAACCCAATAAGTTACCCTCCCCGGCTGTGACACATATGAACCACAACAATGACCTGCACAGCAAGATATCTTTGAAGGTGCAATAGTGACATATTTTGGTGGTAACTAATAGGTGTCTTGTGTAGTTTAAGGCCCACCCAGGAGTGAAATCACACCAACCCAATACCCAGTGTGAACAGCTACCTGGTAAAGGTTCTAGTCCAATAACCCGACTTGGCGCCAGGTGAGATATAAGAATTCCTGGCATGTAGCAGCCATGATGTAAACCCAACATGGCGCCTACACCTAGTACGGAGGACATGCCCCTAAGTGATCTGTGCCCACCCGCTCTCTTAAAAGGAGACACCACGAGGAAGGTCATTCTTTTTCTCTTCTGCTTTCTCTTCCCTTGTACCCACTAAGCAACTTCCCAAATAAACTCTACTGTGGCAGGTGGTAGTGTGTGTCTGTTCTCATGTGCAAAACCAACAGCCATGGTTGGTAGAGGGGAACCTAAAGTATGACCACTTCATTAAACCAGCATAATTCCTAACTGCATTCTAAAACATCCTTATACTGTAGCTCTCACCCAACATCAGAAAAGTTTGTCATTGCAGAATACAGAGACCATTACGGAAAACCCCAACTGGTCACAAAGCAGAGGATAACTGATTGTAGAGTACTCCGCCCAATGGAGAAATCTACAATGCAATTTCAGCATCTAAAGCTCAAGGGACATCTTGGAAGAGTAGGTAGGAAGAGGAAGAGCCAGAAGACTAAGAATCCTGCTGTGAGATAGATTCTCTCTACTAGAATGACAGAAAAGGTACATCTATGATAACACAGCAATATGGATACCAAAACAAGACCTATACAACAAAAATGCTAAGATAGACTGGGTAGTCATGGTGCATGCCTTTAATCCCAGCACAATGAAAAACCCTGTTCCCAAAACAAAAACAAAAAGCTAAGGCCGAAAGGCAAGAACCCACGGGATCCCATCCTTATGAAATGAAGTACAAGAAATTTATAACTATTGAGAAAGAATTAGTCTTTCTCAAGGATGAGCCCTCTAACTGGTCACATAATACAAATGGTCAGCCCTGAAATCATACACATAATAAAAGATACACTAAGTGGACTCAGCAGGTTGTACATATGTATTTATGGCTACATATGTAACAGTAATAACCAAAGAAAACAAGCCATAATTTAAGAGAGAGAGTGAAGAAATATAGAACAGGTTGGAAGGAGGCCATAGGAAGAACTGAGGGAAGGAAGAGGAAGGGGGAAATTATGTAATATTTTAATATCATTGTTTTGCTTTATATTGTTTTCAAGAGAGGGTTTTTTCTGTGTGTAGCCTTAAAGACCTGGAAACTGTAATTTATTCTTTATTATTGCCAGAGCTCGAACATTGTATTAGAATACAATGAAGATAGTGATAATCTCAGGAACTTTCCAATTTCATTTGTGAAATAAGTTTTAAGTAAACAAGCATGAACTGAGCCTCACTGACCACCCACAGCAGGGAATTTCAAGTCATTGTAGTGAAGTATTAGGAGGCCTCAGCCTTGCACAGAGACCTGCGGGCACCTAAAGCATGCTGCGAGGGCAAGAAATAGTCTTCCCAGGGAAGAGCATAGCAACTGGTCAGCCCTGAAAACATACACACTAGTAACATTACACAGACTGAGAAAGTTGTATTTTATCCGCGCGCGCGTGTGTGTGTGTGTGTGTGTGTGTGTGTGTGTGTGTGTGCGCACGTGAGTGTGTGCACACGTAGCTAACAATGGAAAAAGGGGCCATGATTTTATTTTATTTTTTTTTTTAAAACTTTATTTATTTGCCTTGGTGTTTTGCCTGGAACTGGAACTACAGACAGTTGTTAGCTGCCATGTGGGTGCTGGGAATCGAACCCGGGTCCTCTGGAAGAGCAGACGGTGCTTTTAACCACTGAGCCATCTCTCCAGCCCCCGGGGCCATGATTTTAAAAGAGAAAAAATAAGGGTATATGGGAGGGCCTGAAGAGGACAACAGGAAGTGGAGAACGATATAATTATAATCTCAAAAATAAAAGAAATATTTTTTAAAAGAGCTTAATTACCCTCTACATATTGACCTTTCTGGTCATTTAAGGTTATTTGTCACTTGGGGGCTGGCATGGCTGCCAGAGGTCAAAAACACTTCTTGTTCTTTTGAAGGGCCAGAGTTTAGTTCCTAGCACCTATACAACCACCCGGAGTACAGCTCCTTGGGAGATCCAGATCCCTCTTCTGTCCTCTTCAGGCATGTTTGTGTGTGCCCACACACGCACGCACGCGCAAATAAAAAATAAACCTTAAAATCATAAACAAAAGGCTGTTTTTCTCTTTTATAGTATAATGAAACAAAAGAGGACAACTGTCTTTCACTTCAGTTTTGTGACAGGACTTTTGAGGGGTGCTATTATCAAATAATTTTACAGTTCAATTATGGAATAAGAATAAAATGAGGACTTGACATAGGATGTTTTTCTCATCTGCTCTTAATTTCCCAGCTACCAAAAGGAAACCATGTGATAAGACTTGAGACTTTGTTTATTTATATTTAGTCAACAATGATTTCCCTAAAAACCTCAATCACTTTGAAAACACAATTTCAAAAACAGTACACACACACACAAACACACACACACACTTCTTTGCACACTTCCAAGCCTGTTTCCCAAGGCACACAGTATTGAAGTTTCCTACTGTTACAGGAGTTAGTGGATATCAACCTTCCTAATGCTGTTACCCTTCAATGGTTTCTCATGCTGTGGGGACCCCCCAACCATAAAAGTATTTCATTGCTTCTTTATGATGCAATTTTGCTACTGTTACAAATAAAAATGTAAATAAATATCTGATATGCAGCATATCTGGTGAGTTGGTCACGATCCACTGGTTGAGAATAAATGTGTTAGTTAGCACTACATCTGTTTATTAAGAAAGTCATGGTTTCATTTAGTAACAGAACACTTCAAGTTAGTACACTCTGGAGACTAAGCTAGAAACGTAAAAAAAAACTTTTTAAAATGGCATTTGAAATCTCTTCTATCACAATGATTTTGAAGTCCTTTACATATGCATTCATTGTCTAAGTGGGTGTGAAAAGAACAGCAAAGGTCTTCTGACTTCAAATTTGCAGAATCATACTTGGGTTTACAATAAGATAGTTCTAGCCGGAATCCTAAAACCTGCTCTGAAATCACATCTTCCAGACCCCCACAGCTGGAGGTGCTTTGGTGACAGTGACCAGGACTATCAAGATTGAGAAGTAGTGTGGGGTGGTTGGGGTGGGGGTGCTCTCCAGCACTTCTAATAAACACACACTTGCACACAAGCACACCTTGGCAAAAACCAGGTAAGCCAGCACCAGTCACCAGGTTCCTTGGAGAACCCAGGCTTTTCCTTGAGTCCTCAGCCTACTTGCCATCTCCTCCCGAGTTACAGGACCACTCTGCCTCTACCTTTCTCTCACTCAGGCCGGCTGGCTGATCCCGAAGCAAACCCAGCCACCAATTACTTTCGCTCCCACTCCCAGATCCCAAATGCTGAGCAAGACCGGTACCGGAGCGCGCCACGTGGATCTTGAGCTAGCAGCCAGCTCCAAGACAGTTCTTAAGAAAAAAGAGGTCCCTGCTTGGCTAGTCCTCATACCTCTGTTCCCACCCCGAAACTTGCCTGGTTAGGATCAGTGGCTCGGAAAACGTGGCAGGCCATCTGCGACTCGGGGTCGTCCGGCTGCGCCTTGATAAGGTAGGCAAAGTACGTGAGGTCATGGCTGTTGTGGATGAAGCGCGAGATGTGCTGCGCCTTGTGCTCGAAGATGAATACCCCGGTGTTGGGCTGCACAGTCCCGGAGCCAGCGCCCCCGCCGACCCCGGCACCAGGCGCGGGGATGCAGCGCAGGAAGGGCGCACTGAGCACCAGGAGCACCTCCCGGGCCGCGGGCGCACCGCAGCCGCCCGCCTCGGGCTTCTGGCTACGCCGGCGGATCTCGGCCATTAGCCAGGGTAACATGGGCAGCGTGGTCCTGCGATCCAAGCACGACCCTCCCACGTACCATAGCCGGAAGCGCTTGTCACCAGTCTTGGCTGCACCTGGCTGCGCTGGGGTCCCGGGCTCCGGCTCCAGAGGGTGCGGGAACGGCTCATCCTGGATGCAGCTAGGCGACTCCATAACTAGCGCCTAGCGAGGGCACCGCGCCCCCAACTCTCACAGTGCAGGCGCCGCCGGAAACTGCCAACTGTCGTCCCAGGCCCCTGCGCCTGCCTTGGTGCCACCAGCTCTTGAAGTCCGCGCTTCAGCGGCCCTGCCCCATGCGACACTTTCTCAGGCGGTGCTTGGAAGCTCTGGCTGCAGAGCAATGGACTAGTGGGAGACCCAGGCTCACGCGTGCATCCTCCTTCCCGGAGGTCGAGCCTGAGGACCCGCCTGTCCTCCGGGTCGGGGATCACGCCGGCCACGGTCTCCTGCTCCCGCTCCTGCAGCCCGCTGCGGCCGCTGAGCTGCCCAGCTCTGGCACTGGAAAGCTGGGCGGAGAATGGGGCTGTGGGCGGGAAGGGGTGACTCGGGGCGGAGCTGATTGAGAGTAGGGTGACCGGCTGTCACCTGGAAGGTCGGGGCCGCGAGGTGGCGGCCCTCTCAATTCTGGAGAACTATTCCAATGGAAAATAACAAAAACAAACGTGGCCTCTTGCAGGCGGCTCCTCCAGCAGTCTACTCTGCAGCCCAGCTCGCTGCTCCTCCTCCAGGGTTCCCGTCCCTCCCTCGTTTCTTCCTTCCTTCCAGGCCGCTACTTTAAAGCTGGCTGCTGCCCTCTCTCCAGTCCCGCCCGAGAGCTCTGCCTGCAGCGGCAGATCCGGGGTGGCCTTCCAGACTCTTCCTCCTACCTCCGCCCCTCTTCTCGCCTCGGGGGACAGACGTACCCACCCTGGTGCTCGCACTTCCCGAACCAGCTTGGCCTCTCACCTCTCATGGAGACTCTACTGCCCCCTGGAGAGGGGCCGCTCTCAGTAGGGTGCTGGATGATTTTTTTTTTAAGCAATATTTGCTTAGTTATATTCCATCTAAAGTCTGAATATTACTATATCCTGCATCCTTTTTCCTATTCTCGAGCACTGCTTGTGTTTTCAATCACAATTTTATGACAAAATCGTTTAATTGTAATACTCATTTTAAACTTTAACACTGTTTGATTTGAATCTTCCTGTTTTTTGATGAAACTTATCTTCTTAAAATATAAATAAATTAAACTTCTTTAAGTATCTCCACTTCTGAACCAATGTAAATTTTTCCCCTTTTATGTAGGAGAATAAATATTTCAAAAAACATTTCAGGGAGAATGATTATTCTGTTTTTAAAGTGAAATGGTAGTAATATAATTATGTTTTCCATTTTAGCAAATTAATCTGGTTTTGTTATTGATGCTGTGTGTTTGTTCTTACAATAAGACAAAGCCTCCTTCCTATACAGTACAGGTTGACTTAAAACACTTCATCTTCTTGTTTTAGTTTTCCAAGTCCTGGGGTCGCAGGAATTTATCACCACCTGGAAGAACTCTTATATTCTCCTTATACCCTTACTGATGATAAGGAATGGGTAAAAGAAAAACAGAATAAAATGGGAAACTTTAAATTTACTTTCGCCCAGAAGCTTAGAAGAAAAATGAGAGCATCTATTTTTCATGTAATTTGAATTTAATGGTATTCTTACTTTCTCTAATATCTTGTGGTCATTTTGCTTCCTGTTTATGCAACATCAAAATGTTCAAATTTGCTACATGTCTGGAGCCACCATGCAGCTCACCTCTTGTTAATGACCATCTAAGAAGATGGTATTGACTGGTTTAAGTCATTTATTTTAACATAAATCCTTTGTGCAATATACAACCCAAGTCTTTAAGGAATAATGAAAAGTCTGAGAACATGACAAAGACATCCTAAGACCTTAGCAGAAGATTTTTTGCAGATTTCATTTCCCTAGGCTTCACATCTGAGGCTTGTGAACAAGAAAAAAAGAAATAAAGACATGGGTCAATTACAGCAGCCTTATAGACCCCACCAAATCAATCACTGTGTGGGGATTAAGACTGTGTTTGGAGCCCCACTAGGTAAGTTCCCACTGGCATAATAAATTCAAGCAACAGAAAATAAACTTTCAGTGATTGACAGGAAAACAGGGATACTGTCATCTAATGTATAACAAGCAAAATGCTCTAGAGCCCCTGGCATGTGCTTTACTTCTGTGTTTAGCTTACATTTATAACTATTAATACATGGGAAAATAGTTCTCTCTGCCTTCCTGAAGTTAAATGTGGTCATGTGATATAATTTATTTTGACAGAAAAGTGAACAGAAGTGACTTGGATTATATCTGAAGTAGAAGCATTTAATTGGAAGTACAGCAGTGGACACGTGGTCCACTCTTGCTCTCCAGTGGCCATGTTGAAAACAATGCATCCATGTGGAGGTGCCTCATGATTAGAGACCAGAATGCTGAGCCATCACTCTGTGGACAGCTGTCCTGGAAAATCTGCCAGGGACAAGACAGATTCCTCACACATAAATAATGAACGTTTGTCCACAAGCCTTTGAGCTTCTGGGTGTATTTGTTTCCTTATTAACCTGCCCTATGCTGTCAGATAAAATACATTCACTAGTACACATTTATCATAACTTGTTTTATTTACTAATGTAATTGACTGTGCACTTACATGAACTAGATGGTAACTATTAGTTTGTTACAATCACTGTTTACCTCCAGAACTTACATATATCATTCACATATAAAAAGCATTTAATTGCATCATCACCACTTTATTTTTTAGGACAATATACAACTACAACATAGAGGAGTTTTTATTACACATTGCGTAAGGCACTTGCTTCAAAAGTGAAGTGGAATTCTTAGAACCCACACAAAGTCAGGCACAGTAACAATGCATTCCCAGAAGCTCATGGACTAGCTAACCTGATGTACATAGGGGCAAACAACAGAGAGACCCTGTGTCTGAACATGTGGTGTGGTACACATATGGTAAACATACATGCCAAAAAGATTAAACATAATAAAGATAAGTAATTTCATCTGTATGCCTTTGTGAGGCTTTATCAGTCAATTCCTCTCCACCCACCTTATCTTCCAATCACTCCACAACCTGAGCATCTTCCATTCTTCATGACTAGACCTCCTTTCATTATTCAAAGACTGAATACAAGAGTGACAGTTCCTAAAGCTAACTTGCCCAGCCACAGCCAGAAGATGCTCCTTTCTGCTCCCTTCCCTGTATATTCCACTAACATAACTAAGTCATTCTTCATAATTATCAGGTGACTCTCCGTGTTCCTGCAAAGAAGCAGTGCCACCAGGATGGTGCCATTTGGGGGTCTGGGAATGAGTTCATTTTCTCTGCTGACTTTAAGAATTAAAAAGACAGAAATCAGCAAAATGTTATTTTAAGGGAAAATACATATACAATATAGCACACAAAGAGACTCCCCGTGAAGGAAAGAAAATCAGAGCTGGTAATCAAACCTGCCCAGATTATCAATTTTGTTATAAGTTTGGGGACATGAAATGGACCCATTTCTTTCTTGAAATTGTCTGGCCTGGGCTATTGCTGAGGGTTGGGTAATGTGAACAGAGACAGGGAAGTTGACTGGTTCCTGCCGAAGGAGCTTGGCAACAAATGTCAAAGTTCTGATGAACAGTTCCTACTTGGAGGGCTGGAAACGGAAGAGAAAGAGAGAAGGTTGGCCATGCTAAAACTGATGGTATATTCATTCACCTTAGACCTCCTTTCCATGTCCACCGACTAGCAAGACCTATGATTCTTAGGTCCTCAAAGACAGGAGCCTCAGAAGAAGGCTTTGATTGTCTCACATTTCCTCCCACAGCAGCACAGCAGCAGATAATTACTGGGTTGTTAATAAGTATTGAATGAGCAGACAAGTTGAATAAGTAGCTAATTAGAACTTGAGAAACGAAAGAGTTTTACTAGCACCGAGGTGGTATGCCAAATTCTTAATTAGATAATTTCTGATTAACAAATAGATCCGCTGGATAATTATAAAGCTTAGAAAATAAAAGAATGCCTTCTCCGATGTATGCTGGAGTTCTGACTAGAGAGAACACAAGCCTTTGTGGTTGAATGGGGTTTTGAAATAATATCAGGGATTCCCCTACTCCCTGTGACCTTGGCCCAGCCCAGGCAGCTGGGTCATTCTGTGTTCTGGCTTCGGGGAAAGTATGACACACCTGAATGCAATGACCATAAGGGCCAGTTCTGAGCATTTATGCTTCAGAAGCCAGAGGCTGGCAAACGCCAGGAGGGATTTTTTTTCTTGCTCTAGATAGTTATAAAAAAAAAAATTCCAACTGTGAAAGATGGAGAAACAGAGGTAAGGGGGTTTCAGTTCTGTGAGTCTTTTGAGGGGTGATCTCTCTGTATCTCATGGCTGGGCTAGTAAAAAGGAACTGTAGACTCCCAAAGCAGAATCCTTGCTACTTTTTCTGGGATAAGGCCAGAAATCTGCATTATCCCAAGCCACCCAAGGAGAGGAAGGACTGGAACAGTCTATGGGACAAACCATTTGTCATGCATGGCAAAGGAGATATAACTTTTCTCCTGCCGGATAGAGTGCAGAGACAAGCATTCTGACTTTCTGTCACTAGGAGGAGGAATATGAGGAAGATGAGGAGAGGGGAAGAGGGAGAGAAGGAAGAAGAGGAGGTGATAAATCCCGAATCCCTGCTTATCTATTGCCACTGTTGGAGTAAGCCAATCAAACTGAATTAATAAACCCAGTTTTAATGAAAAGAGCAAAGCACCCCAGTGTGACCTTGGAAAGGCAAGGGAGGAGTCACATGGCAAATGCAGCTATCAGGCCTTAAGTAGCCTATACCTGTGGTCTTGAGCTGGGGGGGTGACCTTTGGAAGGTTTCCTAAGAGGAGGATCAGGATCTAGGAAGAAAGAGAGGTGGGACTTCCACCCAATCATCCCAGGTAATATGGATGCCAGGGTGTCAAGGGTTCGGGTGGGGCTTCCGCCAGAACAAGAGGAGGAAAATGAGGCTAACCTCATTCAAACTACCATATTCTACTCCGTGGCCTCCTTAAGCTGGAGGCCATGTGCGTTGGGCACAATTTCAGAACTCCTCATAGTCTTTCACAATTTCAACATCGTTTAAAAAGCCCAGAGTCTCTTCTGAGACTCAAAACAAGTTCTCAGTTGTAACATCTTATAAAATTATAAAGAAGTTCCCTGCTTCTGTCATATAATGGCACAGAATACACATTCTCATCCAAAAGGGAGAAAGGGGGACATAGTAAAAAAGACTGGTTCAAAACCAACCAGATAGGAAAACATCAAATTTGTGTCAAAGGTCTTAGATGTTTATATCCCTCCAGCTTTGCTTCCTTCAACAAACATTATGTAAGTTGATTCCCTTCCTTGTATGAAGCCCCTCTTGGCATACAGCCCACAGCTGCGATATCTTCAACATCTTGGAGGCTCCACTGCAACTCAGGATTCACCTTCACAGCTTCTGGGGGCCTTCTGCCATCTTGGGACCCTCATACAGGGAGACCTCTAGGATACACTGGCCTTTTCACACTGTCTAAAACCACAGAAGAAATAGCTTCTTCACTCTTGCATCCTGAACACCATCAAAGCCAGCGCCATGTGAGTGACACTAAGTTCAGCTGACAGCTTGGGATGTACCCTGCACTCCTTGGATCCCAAGAACAGCAGAACTTTTACTCAGTTGCTTTCTAGGAACAGAAAACTCCTAAGAATCTCTTTCTCAAGGATGAGGCTTAGATGGGTTGACATCCTGCTCTGACATTCCCTTCCCTTTATTCTAGAGGTCTTTCCTTAACTAAAGATACTAATATTTATTAGCCAGGCTTGGTAGTGCACACGTTTAAGCCTAGCACTTGGAAGGCATAGGCAGGCAGATCTCTGAGTTTTTGAAGCAAGCCTGGTGTATAGAGTAAGTTCTAGGACAGCTAGGCCTATACAGAGAAACCCTGCCTTCAAAAACAAAAACAAAAAAATAAGATACTGTTCTGCTTGACGCTTTCAGCATAAAACTTAGCTGCAGCAAGCTTCCTGGTGCTCTCTTTCTCTTCAAACAGTACATTCTGTCCATCTTTCTCCTCCAATGGTCTTTTCTATTGCAGAGCTGCATAAGAGGTACTAAAAATAACCATGCTACAGCTTTTATGCTTCCTTGAAATTGTCTCTGCCAAATAAATCAGTGTGTCACTTATTAATTCAGCCTTAAACAAGTTCTTAGGAGAAGGACAGAAGGCAGCCACAGTCTTTGCCAAAATTACACGAAAATGGCCTCAGCCCATTGCCATTATTATTTTCTTCTGAAGCTTCTTGAGCTGGGCCTCCAGAGTCCACATTGTTATCAGCACTTCTATATTTCCAGTTCATACTAGAATGGCCTATTAAGCTCTGCTTACAGAGTTCAACTATCTTCCTAATGCAAAGTTTCAAAGTCCCTCTCATTCTTGTAAAAAAAAAAAAAAAAAAAGCCAATATATGATCAGGTTCTTCACATCAACCCACTCTCTGTCACATCTACTGTGTCTTATTTACCTTTTTGTTGTTGTGATAAAACAGCATGACTAAGAAGGAAGGAAGCTTATTTGGCTTTTTGTTCTGGAGGGATAAAAATCCATCATGATAGAGAAGTACAGCAGCAGGCAGACATGAGAGCAGGAATCTGAGAGCACACATCTTCAAACTCATGCAAGAAGCAGAGAAAACTGCAAGTGCCGTGAGGTTTTAATTTCAAAGCCCACCCCCTAGTGACATGCTTCCTTATAGCAAGACTTTACCAATGAAACATCCCTAAACAGAAACACCAACAATGCACCAAGTGTTCAAATGACCAAGACTACAGGGAACATTTCTTTTTCAAACCACCACATGTACAAATGCTAGATGGGTTAGAGGCTTTAAATAACTGTGAAAACAAGAGACATCAAGTTTCAGACACTGCTTTCTCTCTTACTATGGCTCCTTCTCTGCCTCCTCCCTAATCCCATCTTCTTCACTGTCATCAGACTCCAGGTCCTTGGGCCTTCCAATGAGACCTGAAGACCACATACTCTCTAGGAGTCTTCCAAGCCTTCAGTGTCAAATTGAGGCTGCTGAGGGATCCAGCTTCAGGGCCTGAGCAACTATCCAGGTTCTCCAAGGCATGCCCCTGGCTCCTACTGGGTAAGCTGTTCTAATGAATTCCAATTTCTAAGTCCTGTTCCTCAAGAGAGCCCTGCCTAATACAAATGTAAACAGGAAATTGGTTGTTGTTATTTTCTCCTTTGAGCATTCAAGCAGCAAAGGCACAGTACAAGGATAATGGTACAAATTCCCAGAAGTGTGACTTAAATTGAAAGCTGTTAGTGTTCATTCTAAGGAGTACCCTAGAATCTCAGAAGATCACCCTATGACCCTCAGAGGACATTTTGGTGCTCTACAGTTGACACACATGTAACACATTTTTCTTTTCCTTTCTTTTCTTTTTGCCGTGGTACAGCCACAAAGAGACTCTTCTTTCTCTCACAGGCAAAAGGGTGTAGCAGCTCTAATCAAATGTTTCCACGGCAGAATATTGAGCACTTCCTTCTTGCTCAGAAAACTTGGCTCTGAATCTTGCTCCATAAGTAGTCATGGCAGCATATGGATTTAGTGCTCTGAATGGCCAATCCTAGTGTGCATAACCACTGTGAAGATGCCACTGGGGTCATTTCAAACTTCCTTATGCTTACCTGTCCACTCCACTGTAGCCATTAGTTTTGGCCTGGCCTAGTCCCAATGTCCCAATCTGCAGTCCCTTTAGTCCCAAATAATCACACAATATAAACTATTATATTACTTATTATAAAAATATTATAAAGTAATGGCTCAAGCTTATTACTTGCTAACCCTTACTTTTAAACTAATCCATGTTTAGCCACGTGGCTTGGTACCTTTGCTTCAGTGCAGCGTTCTCCTCTTCCTTGTTCTGTGTCTGACTGGCATTTGTGTCTGTTCCTCCTCCACTTTCCAGAATTCACCTAGTCCAGTTGCCCCATCTCTACTTCCTGTCTAGCTTCTGTTCAATCAGCATTTTATTAAACCAATAATTACAGTGTAGAAGAGCATAGTCCCACAGCACCTCAGCTGCAACAAATTCACCTTCTGGCTCACTGATCATTCAACCCTACACCAACCACTGGCAATTGATAAGTGATCCCTCTTGTTTGGCTTCCCTGAGTCCAAGGAACTGACTGTAAATATCTGGTACCTTTCTGATATTCCTGGGAGTGGAGGTTCCCCCAGCCAAGATATTTAAGGCTGTGCATTAAACTCTTCATCAACTCCACTCTTG
Organism: Sigmodon hispidus; assembly: GCA_004025045.1. Lineage (NCBI taxonomy): Eukaryota > Metazoa > Chordata > Mammalia > Rodentia > Cricetidae > Sigmodon > Sigmodon hispidus. Next base: position 26,830 of record PVIH01006558.1, read on the forward strand.
ACCTTTTCTTTTTGATGAGGCTAGATTGCTTATCTAACTTGTATACCTAACTTGTATACCTAATTTGTATACCTAAAAATACTAACTAACATGACTATAAGTTTGGTTATCATAGAAGACTATTAACCTGCATTTCTTAATTACACAATACAATTTTTTTTATTGACGTTAAGTGTCTTTTTTAATTGAAAGGCTAACAAATTGTTTAGTTACAGCCCCCTCCCAAAACAAACTGGGCAGTAAACTAAATCTCTAAGCAACAGATTCAAAGCTGAGAAGATTAAAAATTAAAGAGGGGGACACAAAACAAGTTCTCAGATTCAATTAAGAAAGGCCAGCTGCATATAAGCTTACCAGCAGCAGAGAAGCTGGAAGATATTCTAACCCTAACAACCCTACTGGAGAACTTAACTTCAAGTTGCCTTATTCCATTTTCCAACTCATGTTAATTTTGTTAATTCTATTTCTGAATACTTCTAAGTTGTTTTCCTTACAATGCCAACCTTGAAAGGCTCACTAAAGTTAACTGGACAATGAACTAGGCAGAAATTGCTTTACAGAAAAAGAGAAAGCCCAAAATGCCACTTTCCACAGAGAACCCAAAGTTCAGTTTTATTCAGAATACTTCTGGCTCATAGAAGAAACTCACCCATAGGTCAGATCTGTACTGAACTACACATGCAGTGAGGACAAGGCTGTGCTTGTCTACTGTTCTCTAATATTAACAATTATAAACAGAGCAGTGCAACTACCATTTGGACAACCCTTCTAGTGTTAGAGTGTCAGGCACAGCACTTCACTTCTCTTCACACCACTGATTCTCTTTGCGTACCTGGGCCTCTTCCTCTTCAGTGATGTCATTTCTTATATTGAAGGCTTTACAAATCTCCTCAGGAGTTTCCCCCTTAATCATATTGGCCACAGTCTTGCATGTGACATCACGCAAACCTTTAATGTCTAAGTAGTTTGCAGCCAGAATAAGTTCAAAAAGTGTTACTTGTTCAACTTTCAGAATTCTTGGGCCCAAATAGGAATATCAGCTGTCCACTTTTCTTTGTTCTCATCATCCTCAGGAGGAGGAGGGTCATCCTTATGATGGGTGCACCACTGAATGACCTTTTTTTAGAATTGCTACATTAACATCTGGTAAAGAAACAGGATCATTATCTCCCTCATCCATTCCCAAATCTTCCAGCATGGTCTTGATGGTCACAGGCTGTTTGGCAATTTCTACATCAACTTCAAATATCTCTCCATCAGAACTCTGCAACCTTATTGAAGGCATGGTACTCAGTGTCAAGACCACAGGCCCGAGGCTGACAGACGGGATCAGGAGAAGTGAGATACCGAAGACAAGGCCACCCACACAATACAATTTTAAAGAAATTGCATAAACATAGTATCTTAAACAAGAGAAGAAATATACATGCAGTATAACAAAACTGACCTTAAATTTATATCAATAAACCAAAATCCATACCAGTGTAAAATATTTTGAGATTAATAGCTGATTTTTGGATTAAAGTAAATTCAATAATCCATATTTTTAATCATTTCTATATCATATTCTCCTTTTTCTAGAAAGAGACTGACTATGACCATTAACCATTTATAATGAAAACAAACATTTATAAACAATATTTTTGGAATTTGGGCATAACTTTCCATTACTACTTTCTGCTGATTGAGGGACACCAGCAATCTTTGGGGGGTCCTGAGGCTGGATCATCTTCCTGAGCAGCCTTGAAGCTGATGTGATCTTCTCTTCCCATCAAAGATCAGGAGGTCTTGGTTGACCAAACCATATTAGCCTGGAAGCAATCCACAGATTCTCATCTTCTGTGGAAACAAAAGCAGAACCTCTTTTCCAAAGCAATATATCCTTAGACCCAAATTTCAAAGTCAAAATACCTTTAAAATATATGTTGTTTAACTTAGCTGCATTTGCAATCAATTGTCTTTCTGCAGTTAGCTCATTAAAAGTTAAAAAAGTAAAAGAAAATACAATAATAACCATAATCAAGACTCTGTGTATATTTTCGATCTTTATGTGGCTTACTATACTTTTATTACTCTATTTCTCTTTTTTAAAGGAATTTCTCTATCTTTTTTTTTTCTCCCAGCCTATATATCCTTTTTCACACATTGTAACCCATTTAGAGGTTTTCTCTATCTGAATCTGTTTTATTGCCTATCCTTAACTATTTTTCAACCAGAAAAGTTTTTGAAATGTTAGACTGCTTTGACTGCAGACTCCACCCTGCTCCGTGGCTTTTCAACATGGCAGAGGTACCACAGCCACTCTTCTGTCCCCAATTCTTAGAATAGTATTAAATATTGTGGAACCTTTACCATCCCTCCTCTGGGGAATTTTATGTTCCACATGCCACCAAGTAGAGCACTGTTGTCCACTAGCAGAGCCTCTTAAAGAAGCCAACGCTGAGTCAGGAAGACTCTCTTAAAGGAGCCATGCATCTGCTTGGCACCAGCAAATAGAACAGTCCCAGAGAATGCTGCTATCGAAAAACCATCTTTGAGTCTGTTTCCTTTTTGTTCAATATAAACAGAACCCTTAAATCCATCATATGCAGCTTGTTGCTTATACTGAGTCTTCTGTGAGACTTCAGGAACCAGCCTTGTTGCAGCTTAGGCTGCCCACTGAAAACCCACCATGCTGTCTCTGTACTATGACCCACTTTAGAGGCACTACTCAGAAGCCACTTTTGGCTCCATTTCTGTCCTCTAGAACCCTTTTTAAGTTTTCTCAGGCATTTTGTGGATATTTATGCCCCATGTTGGGTGCCATTTGTCATAAGAAGTTTCTGGCCTGTTCAGCTGAGGATCCAGACCCACAGACCTGTAGTCCCAGACTCACTAATTCCTCCTTACAAGATTGCAGAGAACAAACAAAAATGACAGACAGTGTACTGTAGTAAGTAGTTTATAGTCTGGACTAGCTCCAAGATCTGGACCAGCAGTCCCAAAGTTCCAAAGAAAGACACAGACGCTTATGTTAAATTTATACTGACTGACCTAGGGCCCAGGCATATAACTTGCTAACTCATCTTAACACAACCCATGATTCTTTTTCAACCATGCAGTTGGGAACCTTTTCTCAGAGCAGCATTTCAACTTCTTTCCTCTGCATCTGCTGGTATCTCATTGTGTTGTTTTCGTGGTGTCTCTTGGGCTTCTCAGCTCCACTCTTCCTGTTCCCATAGTTTTCCCAGTCTGGTAGACCCACTCATACTTCCTGTCTGCCTTCAGCAAATCAGCATTTTTATTTAACCAGTTATCATTTCTACATCATGTCCTATTTTAACCTAGAAAAAGATTGGCTATGACCAATATAATAAAAACAAACATTTATAAACAATATTTTGAAATTTTGGGCATAGCTTTCCTTTACTACTTTCTGCTAATTGGGGGCACTGGCAATTTTATGGTGGTCCCGAGGCTGAATTATCTTAGTAAGTAGCCTTGAAGCTGATGTCATCTCTTCCCATCAGGTTGTCTTTCTTGATCAAGCTTTATTTTCTTTGACTTGGAATGAATCCATAGCCTCTCACTTTCTATGGGAATAAAAAGACAGCCTCTTCTCCAAAGTAGTATATCTTTTTATTTCAATTTTAAAGTCAACTCATTTATAAAATATATAGTTTGTTTAATCCAGCAGCATTTATAATCAAATGTCTTTTAGCAGCTCTTACTACTTCCTTTACAGTAAAACAACCTTAAAGATAAGATAATAACATACAATATCCAGTCTGTAATTTCAATCTTCACATGGCTTATTTTTTTTACTCTATTTTTTTAAGAACTTTCTCTATCCTTTTTCTTTTTTCAAGCCTATGTATATTTTTGAACCTACTATAAACTATTTAGTTTTTATAAAATCAGTCTTTACTCTATATTTATTTTTTTTTCTGTTTCTGATCACACTTTTAATCTGCCAAAGTGTGGTTAGAATTAAACTCTTGACTAGGGTAGCTATCTCTACCCAGCTCCCTCTATTTCTTTCTGTTTCTTATTACAGCTTTAATTTGCCAAGTTATGGCTAGGATTAAATGCCTGGTTAGGGCAGCAGCTTGCTGGCTCCACCCAGCTCCTGATCTAGCTTCATAGAGAGTTTAGCTATTCAGCAGAGGTACTAGCAGGAGCCATAATTACCACTCTGGGGAATTTTAGGGTCCACACTGCCACCAAGTAGATCATTGTTACCTGCTGCTTATAACTCTATTTAAGTATTTGGCAGCAGGGCCTCTTAAAAGAACCACATCTTTTTTTACTAATAAAGCTGAGTAGAAAGCATTTCTTTAAAAAGTTGTGTCTCCCCTCACCTTCTCCAAGAAGTTGGTCTTGGGAGATTTCAATACCTCTAGCCCTATTGAGTTTTTCAATGATTTTTAGCTTTATCCTCCCACCAGGTCCTCCATTGTAACTGAGAACCTGCCTCTAAGACTACTAGAACCATATTTGTCTAGTCTTTAGGAATAATTTTATTACAAGCTGACCACAAGTTTAATATCTGTTTTACAAATGATGAGTGCATATCGTATGTGACTATTACTTTCTTGAATCTTCTTAAATATAACATTTTCACAGAAATCTATTCAGGTCTTTCACATTTTTTTATCATTGGTGAATCACTGTAGGGTTACTGGATATATTAAAGTTGTCTGTTTGAAAGCCTTAAACTGTTTCTCTGTAACCTTATAAGATAATGTTGAAATTGGTTCTCTTTTAAATTCCTCTGTCTGGGTCTGTATATCTCTACAATCTATTTTAACAAGGTTTTCTAATATTTGTATCTTTTCACTCATAGCAACCATGTTGGAACGCATAGAAACATTTTTAGGGGGCTAAAACAAGAATGAGCAAACAAATAATATTTACAATAGACATGATAATCTCATTTAGGTTTTAATCCTAGCCACCAAGTTTTAATCTTAGTTACACCATTTAGCAGATTAAAGATATAGACAGGATAAGATAAAAATATATACAATAAGAACAGATTCAGAAGAAGAAAAAAGACCTCTAAATTGTTTACAATGTGTTTAAAAATATGCATAGGCTTGGAAGTAAAAAGAAAAAAGATAGAGAAATGTTGCATGTGGTTTCTGGCCTGGACTTTCTGGTCTAGCCTTGAGGTTCTGACTTGCAGACTCACAGCCCCACAGAAATACACAGATGCTTACATTAATTTTACACTAATCAGCCTAGGGCCCAGGCATATAACTTGATAATTTTTTTATCCTTAAATTAACTCATCTTTCTTACTGTGTTCAGCCATGTAGCTCAATACCTTTTCTCAAAGCAGAATTTCAGCTTCTTACCTCTGCATCAGCTGCTGTCTTCTTGTTGTGTCTCTGTTGCATCCCTGTGGCATCTCTCTCTGCTCTGAGATATTTCCTGAGTTTTTTTAGTCTGGTAGCCCCGCCCATACTTTCTGTCTGCCTTTGGCCAATCAGCATTTTTATTAAACCAGTAGGCAGGACAATTATTTGCAATGGAACAGAATACATTCTCCCTACAGGGAAAGTTCTTTAAAATAGAGTAAAAATTAATAAGTCACATAAAGATAGAATATACACAGAGAAGCTGGATACTGTATGCCAATTTTATCTTTGAGTTTTTTTTATTGTAGAGGAAGAAACAAGAGCTGCTAAGAGACATTTGATTATACATTCTGCTAGATTAAACTAACCCATATTTTTTAAAATATCTTAATTTTAAAATTTCAGTCAAAAAATATGTTATGTTGGAAGTTATGCTTTTGCTTCCATAGAAAACAAGAAGCTGTGGATTCATTCCAAGTTAAAGAAAATAAGATTTGATTGAGGAAGGCCTCATGAAAATCTCCAATGGAAATGTATGGCTCACATGATCCAACATTTCAGAGCAATTCTGTTTAAGTTTCCTTGGAGTTCTGCATCCATAATATTGTCAAGACTGTTGATCGAGATTATTTAGCCTCACTATTTCAATCAGGACTTGATCATTATCCTAAATTTTCTTTGGGTTCCCATAAAATTATCAGCAGAAACAAGTCTAGAGAACTATGCCCACATTCCTCAAAAATGGATCATGATATTTGTCTTTGTTTAAAGTGCTGGTTACAAGTTGTTATACATAATATTCAGGAAAAAGTATACAAAGAAGATTAAATTTGGGGTTCTTATTTGAAAACACTTGGAGATTTAATTTTACCTCATTGATGTTGTCCTGAGTCACAAACCTGGTGACAGATAGGCTTTAATTCTTCTCTACCCAAGGATTCTTAATTCTTTTATTACCATATTGAAGTTGAGCAAAGTCTCACCTAAGATTCTCAAATCTGGATCAATCAATTATGTGGCATAGATTAGAAGGCTAATCCTCTATCTGACAAATTATTAAATTACAGGTAAAACTGAACCTTTTATAATCTTTTAAATACAGACTTCTCTCCTACCAGTCACAGCTGTTGAACCTCCAGTTCCTCCATACTTTAAAACACTATGTTTCTTGCAGGCCCTGGTCTGTGGTAACAGTGGAGGTACCAGGTAAGCACTGGAGAGCTGGCCCTGTCCCTTATTTGTGGGAGGGGATACTCAACAGAAACCTGGACTGGCCAATCTACCTACTACCCAGTGCCAGACCCAGGGCTTTGAATTGACACACACCAACACCTATCCCGTCTCTAACCTGCTGGAGCATGTGAAGGGCTAATCCATAGCTGAACCATATCCACAGGCTCTCCATGACTCTAAGTATCAGATGATATCTGACAGCAGTCTGGGAGAGGATCCAGTATTGATAGAAGTCAGAGGAACTAATCTAGACCAATGGTTCATTGCTATGATTATTTGCAAGTTGGGTATATTGTGTTACACACCACAGCTCCCAATGCCACTGTGTCAAACAAATATGTGATGGAGAGGTGCTATGTTACATTTACAGTGAGTCATATTTTAAAGATAAATTACAATATTTAGTCCTGTTTCCAAATTTAGAACTCTTCAAACACTCAATAGTCGAAAAAAATAATTTTTTATCTTTTCTTTGGACTACATTTATTTAATCTGAATTAATCAACAAAAATCTTTTATATACTTAAACAGCTTCTATACACATAAGAGATTTAAAAAGTAGGGTGATGGGCTGGAGAGATGGTTCAGCTGACAAACATACTTATCCCCAACAGTGCATGCCTAACAGAGACAATCAATCTCTAGAACACTTTGTTCTAATTACTGACCCAATTTTTTACATTTGGAGATTTAATTTTACCTCATTGATACTGTCCTGAGTCACAATCCTGGTGGCAGATAGGCTTTAATTCTTCTCCACCCAAGGATTCTTAATTCTTTTATTATCATATTGAAGTTGAGCAAAGTCTCTCACCTAAGATTCTCAAATCTCGATCAACCACTCAATTATGTGGCATAGATTAGAAGACTAATCCTCTATCTGACAAATTATTAAATTACAGGTAAAACTACACCTTTTATAATCTTTTAAATACAAGATTATCAAGATTATAGTTGTGATTCTTTTAAATATTTATGTGCTCACTTTTAAAATCTTCTGATTAAAAAAAAAGATGGTTACTATCTCATATAAGTGTGATTGCAAATTCAATCTAGAAAAAAATAGCTCATCTGACTAATTATAGACATTTTTGACCTGGCCTCTGCTTGAGCTGTTCTCAGCAACTTTACTGGAATAAGTCAAATACATTTTAAAAGTACTATTTGAAGTTATTGGGTCATGGGCTTTAGGACTTAAAAGATAGTTGGTTCTCTTAAATAATGGACTTCAAATTCAAGGATACAAATGATGCAGTAATGTCTGTCCCCAGGGGCTCACAGAACAGTCTGTCACCTGTGGAGGTTTCCCATCTGACTGAATTTGTATTTATTTGGCTGCCAAGATGCATAAATGCCTTCTGTTTCTGAACTTCTTTTCTGAAGTCAGACTACCAAGCATCTAAATGAAAAGTATCCCTTCTAGTACCTTGTCTCACATGGCTCTTGGTTGAATTTACTGAAGAAGCTTGAAAAAATACTGGTCTCATAGCATGCATGTCAGATGACACAGGTCATTGCTTACAACAAGCATAACACTCCCAAGTACTTCACAGCTGTGTGTCTGAACTTTTCACTTGGGCAGACTGATTCCCATCCTTTTTAGGGTGATTTATATCTTTTGTATGACACTTAAGAGGATGTATCACTTACAACAAGTAACAAGATCCTAGGTGAGCATCCTTTGACAAAGATATCTTGTTGATGCAAGTGGTTGCATAGGGTTTGGAGAATTTCAAGTTTTCTGATTTTATGTTTATTAATAATCTTTCAGATGTGTGCTCCATGGTACTGTGTCATACACCTATTATGTAATTTAGAGTACCTGAAAAGGAAAATGAAGTCAGTCATTCCAAAGTATCTTTAAAACAAAAATTAAATATTTGAGGTGCATATAATGAATGGCTATCACTGGTAATTTGAAGAATATTTACTATATTTCTCATGTTTATTCGTTCAGTTGACTAGAAACTCTAGGCCGTCTTTAGCAATCCACCAGTTTCTTTTCTACTTATTATCCTCTACATGCACCTTCCCTGTCACGACAAAAAACTACTTGTCCTCTAATATTTGTTCTTTCTCACACTATGAGACTTTTATTTAGGGAAGTCAGGCTATTAATACTTGGAGGAAGTGCCTCCAGTGGTATAGGGTCTATCCTTTGGTTTTGAATTTGTCATTTCAGCACTAAAGACAAGAGAGCTTGAAAAATGTTAAGGAGTGATTTATAGCCAAGTCTCAATGAATGTAGGATATTTCTAGCCAGATCCTGCTAGCTTCAACCTGGTCATATGGCTCTGGAGTCCAAATGCAAAAGAGGCTGGGAAATAAAATCTCCCCAGGGTTCTATTGGAAGCAATACATGAAACAATTTATTTTATTATTTATATAATATATAAATATAATATATTTATATTATTTATTATATTTTAATATGCCCTTCTCTTATTTCTAAGGGCATATTCCTGGGTTGGAATTTCTGTAACTGCTTTGCAAACTGAGGATCAGGGGCTGGAAGAGTATTTGCTTGCAGAGCGTCTGGGTTGACCCCCAGTACCTACGCGGTGGCTCATATCCATCCATAACTCTTGTTCTAAAGGATCTGGTCCCCTCTTCTGGATCAGTATTCTGGTTGACTTTCCACCAATGTGAGGTGTTTGTGGAGAATCGGGAAAGATGAAGCAAACAGCCTTAGATCACCACACTTGGTTGGCCTGGTCTTAATCACTGAAAAACAGCTATTATAAAGGTTGATGTTTCCCTTATTTCTTTTTCAGCCCTTTTATCCTTAGTGTACAGGAGGGCTATTGGTTTTTTTTTTGTGTGTTTTTTTTTTTGTGTGTGTGTTTTTTTTTTTTTTTTTTTTAGTTAATCTTGTACCCTGGTCCATTACTGAAGGTGTTTATCACCTGTAGTTTCCTGGTAGAATTGGGGGGGGGGGCAGTTATATATACAATCATATCACCTGCAAGTACAGTTTGGATTCCTTTCTAATTTGTATCCACTTAATCTTTCTTATTGCTTCAATTAAAACTTTGAGAACTACATTGAATAGATAAGGAGAGGACAGCCTTGTCTTGTACCTGATTTTAGTGGGATTGCTTTGAGTTTCTCTCCATTTAGTTATCAACAGTTGGCTGTTGGCTTGCTGTATATTGCCTTTATTATATTCAGGTATTTTCCCTGTATTCCTGATCTTTCCAGGACTTTTATCATGGAGTGTTATCAAAGGCTTTTGCATCATCTAAGGAGATGATCATGTGGGTTTTTTTTTTCTTCCAGGTTGTTTATATGATGGATAACATTTACAGTTTTTCAACTGAAAAATGGATTAACAAATTGTGGTACATTTATACAATGGAGTACTACTCAGTTAAAAAAAAAAAAAAAACATACTAAATTTTGCAGGCAAATGGGTGGATTGGAGAATATCCTCCTTAGTGATATCACAAGCCCAGAAAGACAGACATGGAATGTACTCACTCATACATGGAATTTAGACAAAAAGCAAAGAATACCCAAGCTGCAAACAACCATTTTGAATAGCTTGTGATCAGAAGGAACTTAAGAGAGACAACCAGGGAGTCCCCCTAGGAAGAGAAAATAGAGATCATTTTAGCAAACTGGTATCATAACAGGCAGCAACCAAGGAGAAGTGGGAACACATCATGAGATAGGATGGTTGAGTGAGAGGAGCAACAAAAAAAAAAAAAAAAAAAAAAAAAAAAAAAAAAAAAAAAGAGAGAGAGATGGCTATCTTGATAGAGGAAACTAATGTGGGGTTGGAAAGAGGTTGGGTGCTAGAGAATCCTCTAAGAACTCACAGGATATCCCTGGCTAGGACTCCAACCAATAGTAGAGGGAGTGCCTAAACAGGACTTCCCCTATAATCAAATAAATAATCAATCTAAGTGTCATTATAGAACCTACATCCAGCAATAGAGGTGGAAGCAGAGATCCATAGCTGAGCATAACTGAGCTCCCGGTCCAGCTAGAGAAGAGAGTCTGTGTGAGCAAAGGGATAAAAATTATGAGGAGTTCCACGGTGATGGCTAGCTGGAGCTCTAGGGATCTCACTGAATCAAAAAGAAGCCACTGGGGAACCATCAGGAAAAGAAACTAAACCCTCCAAAGGTAAATGAGTGTCAGGGCATGGGCAGTATGTGGAAGCTCGTGGAGTAGAATCAGACTATGTTTCTGTGCATGGACTGGCACCTTGAAGCCCATTCTCTACAGAGAAACACCTAACCCAGTCCTAATATTGAGATGAGAGAATTGGACTTAGCTCAAATGGATACACCATACTTTGGGACTCCATGACCTCCTTGGGAAAGGATGGGAGGATGGATTGGGGAAGGCTGAGGGGAGGAGACTGGGAGGAACTGGGAGGAGGGGAGAGAGGGTGAGCAGGGGAATATATTGCAAAAAAAAATTTTTTAAAAGAAAAAAAAAGACTATCATTTACTCATCTGTTAAGGAATAGTTACACATACACATATTCGTATTCAGCACAGACACTTTTAGCTCACTGAAAAGGTAACGCTTTCATCACCACTAAAATAATCTGAGTTTATCAGATTTATTTTAAAGATTTATTTTATGTGCATTGGTGTTTTGCCTGCATATATGTCTGTGTGAGGATGCCAGATTTCCTGGAACTGGAGTTATAGATAGTTGTGAGCTGCAATGTGGGAATTGAACCTGGGTCCTCTAGCAGAACAGCCAGTGCTCTTAATCTCTCAGCCATATCTCTAGCCCAAAATCAATCAAATTTTTTAATTGAGAAAAAAATTGGGAAGTTTTTTTAATTTTTTATTTTATAATATTGGTATAAAAACTATACATGTATAGATGTCTGTAGGAAGGTGTAGAATCCACTGGTACTGGAGTTACAGACAGTTGTAAGTTGTCATGTGGGTACCAGGAATTAAACCTGGATCCTCTGGAAGAACAACCAGTGCTCTTAACCTCTGAGCCAGTCCCAGAAGTACAATTTTCATTGTACCAATATCCTCTGATCCATATGCAGTTCTTTATTGGAAGGTAAGAGTCCATTATTTTAGAATCATGAATCAGTTCTTATACGGTTTCAATTACTGCAGCAATTTCCTTGAACTGCCTGTAGAAATTCTGGAGAAAAAGGGGAAAATATTAATTTTTGCTTTTACAGTCTATTTTATAGTTCCTCTAATTATATATAACCACCAGCTATATAGTGTGCATTTTAATGTGACATCCTTAGTAGAGATCACTGAGAAACAAACATTCCTAGTAAGAGAACACAAAATGCGCAGCAAATCTGAGACAAACCCCAGGAAGACCATATCTAAAAAAACAAACAGGAAGAACTGTCTTCTGAAGAAAACATTACACATGCACATAACTTCTGTATCCCCAGAGCACTGGCTCAGAAGGAAGACCATGGATAGCAAAATCCACACATGTTCAAAATCCTTACATAGATAGGCAGTAGTTGCACGTAGCATCCACATATGTGGTCACTATTTGTCACACTGTATGCACAGACATATGCATACAATAGAATCACTTAGCTATAAAAGAAGAAATCTTGCCATCCAACAGAGTGAACCCAGGGGACACTACAGTAAAGATAAACCAGACACAGCAAGATAGATACAATATGGTCCCACTTATATTAAGAATGTTGACCTCACAGATACAGAAAATCTGGAGGTGAGAGAAAAAGTGATGTTGGCTAAAGGGTTATTTATACATTTATACATATTTACACATATGGTGTATAATTCATACATACTTATACATACTGTGTATATCACAGTCACTGCAAAACACCTAATTTTTAGCTATCAATTATACCTCAACACTGCTTCAGGAAAAAGGTGATCTGTTTACTAATTATTCATTCCTGAAGAAAAAACATGTCTGAGTGTACTACACAGGAGAAGGAAGGGCCTGCACGTGTGAATGCCTGGAGTGCCTGTGGCTGATCTGGGTTTTCATATTCAGTCGATGACTACACTACACTCCCTTTCTCCACGTCCTATGCCTTCAAACACTTATTGACAATACGAAGTGTGTGTAGTCTTGTTTATCAAGAGCCCCTTAAAATACAATTTATAATGAGGAACTCAATGTCATAGATGAAAACCTTTTGTATAAGCCCAGGCTGGGGAAGCCTTGGCTTTGAGGTACAGCACCAACCTCCTATGAGCAAAGCAGTAAGTGTGATCCCCACACCATACACAAATAAAAAAGGAAGCACAGAGCTGAAGAGATAGTTCCACCTGCTCTTCCAGAGAATCTGGATTCGATTTCCAGCATTCATGTGGCTATTTATAACCCTCTGAAGCCTCAGTTCCATGGAATCTAATGCCCTCTACTGGCCTCTGTGGATATTGCATGCATGTGGGCACAGATACACAAGCAGACAAAATACCTATATATCCTAAATCAAACTAATAATAAAGCCCAGAACCAATGGCACCTTTTATCTTTTTCAAAAACTTAACTTATTTCCATTTCATTCACTGTAGTTGCTTTTCTAAAGTGTTCAACTTTCCTTTGAGAACTGCTTCAGCTTATGAAGTACAAACAGAAAACCAAAATTGTTCTTGCCAGTTAAATCAGCTAGTGATAGGCATCTCATAATACACATTCAACAGGAAAATGGACTTAGTGTTCACTCCCTGTGGTGACTTGAAAAAAATAATGGCCTTCAAAGGGAGTAGCACTATTAGGAGGTGTGGCCTGGTTGGGGGACATATGTCACTAAAGGGGTGGGCTTTAGGCCTCTTTTGCTCAAGCTTTCCTCAGCCTGATAGTCAACTTCCTGTTACCTGCAAAAAGCCAGGATGTAGCCACCATATCTGATTGCAAGTCTTTTTACAACAATAAAAACCATAACTAAGACACTGGTGTTTTCTTCCTTGGATAGAATTTAGTAAAATAATATGAATGAACAAGTTTAAGCAAAAACTACTGAGCTACTTTAATCTCTAGCTAGTAAGTATTAGTTCTGAACTTTGTTTTGTAAACAGTCTACAAACTCTATCAATGTAATCCATAGACAAGATTACTTTTGCTTAAAAATTATTATTAAACCTAAAGAAAAATAAGAGGTTAAATAGAGTAAATACCCTATAGAGAAGATGAAATATTCCAAAATATATTCATAGAAAAACATTACAGTAATTAAAGGGCACTGTAATACACAAATCAGTACATCTTACTAAAAAAAAATAAAAAATAAAAAAAAATCAAATTCCCAGAACAATTAATCTTAGGTTATTGTTCTTAGTATGATATACTTCCAAGTAAAAAAATGAACATTTTCCCTTTAAAAAGATTGTATTCGGCTTTTAAAACTGCAGTGATACTGAAATTCAGAGAGTTAAACTACAAACCTGAAACTGTGGAATTGTCATTTCAATGGACTTGCTGTTGACTTGGCCAGAATGATCTGCTACTTTGAGCATCACTGCCACATATGGGTATTTGAGAGATCTGCAGCTGTCAGAGCTCACAGCCATGCCCAGTTTCCACTGAAAATCTATAAGCTTTAACACAACAGCACAAACGTCACGTGAGAAACATCACTGCTTTAAACAAATACCCAATTTCTGTCTTCAGTCTTGTATTTGTGCCAATATTGGTGATAGTACAAGGAAATAGCTTCATTTATGTTGGTAGGCAGCAAAATGGCCAAATGCCAATGAAGAAAACAAAGGCTATAAACAGAATCAGAAAAAAAGTGGAGAAAGGCAAAAAAAAAAATCAAACAAAGGAACCTAAGTGTCTAACAGATGTATAACAGAAATAGAAGATGTAGGAGTGGCTTTGTAACAGGCTTAACTTCTTCTCAACTTAAGGGCATTCCAAATACTTTGGAGCCTTTTTAACCTTTTTTCCTGTTCTGTAGGCCACAAATCATAAAACAGACGGGTGACATGGTCCTCAAAGTTGCTTGAGGAACATGCGGAAACTACCCCATTTGTTTCCTCACTACAGGGTCAAGCTCAAACCTACTATTAGAATGAGTGGTCATAATGAGGCTTTAGATCTCATCAGTCCTCATGACAGACATATGACAGGTGATGTGCTATGCAGTGTGCGCACCTGTTCAGTGCCACAATGAATCACCACACTTTTATAGGTTATCTCCATTTGCAGATGTCAAAACTCAGTTTCTTTCTAACTCAGAGAGCTTAGGTAGAGGGCTCAAAGGTCACACATTACAAAAACTGATGTCTTTTGATTTTAAAGATCAAAGCTTAAGAACTCCTGTGTTTTTAATCTAGTTCCTTTTGCTGATTCTCTGCTGTTGCCAAGGCATCAAACAGAACTGGATAAACATAGCTCCTGATACTGAAACTAAAAATTTGTCTTTCTTCTAAACGTGAGAGAGTATCTAACAATCAAAATATACTTGCTGATTGGCTGATTTTCTTTTGCAGTGAAATTAATGTATGCTTTGTGATATACTTCTCTGACCAACACAGAAGAGCTACTGACTTTTCAGTTTCTAATTATTAGGACCAAGTAATAATTTCTAAGGTTCCTATGTTATGTTGGTCCCACTGTTTTTCATAATTAAAAAAATTATTTTTTACTTGCATACTCAGGCATGTGGAGGTCAAAGGACAACTTTAATAAGTTTGTTTTCTGCTTCACCATGTCTTCCAGGAATTTTACTCAAGTCACTGAGCTTGGCAGCAAGTACCTTTACATTACCCAGTGATTCCCCTTGATGGTCCTATAATTTTCCTCGTAAAAATGTGAAACAGCTCATTAGAAGTGGTTTTCCCATGTCAGTTTTTTGTTTTTCTGCTGTTATTTATTTAGAGGGATGGAGACAAGACTTCCTGCAAAGCACATACTGGCTTCACAATGTGGGGACCTTCTTGCTTCAGTCACCCAGGTGCTGGAATTACAGGCACACATACCTACTTGGTAGATTCATTTGCAAAAAGCTGTATAATTTCTTTTAAGTTGTGAAACTTGTTTAAAATTGTATTTTTTAAAGCTTTTTGTGTCTGAACATGCAAAATATAAAAAAATTAAAAAATTTTTAAAACCCCAAAACTGAATCATAGTGCTAAACTCATTACTAATTCTAATAGTCACAAATTATCTTGGCTTTTCTTATGAACATAATCATATGATGACCAATCACCAATGAATCACTGTGTGGAAGGGATTACACTGGTCCTAATCACGGGGGTTTTCTCCAAGTCAGAAAGCAGACATTAAAGATGTAGCAAAATTACAAGCTTTTGGGCTGCATTTTTCTGGATATGATTCCACTGTAATCAGTTGCGGTAGAAGGAAAGCAGGAAAGGAAGCATGGGGATCCTGCACAGGCCACAAACCAAGAAAGGAGGTAATTAAAGAGGACATACACACAGAGCCATACTCAAACCTTCCTTCACCTTGGCCTTGTAAGGCTTGTAAGGCTGGTTTTATCCCTCTGCCTTTTAGAAGAGAAGGAAATAGATTTGTGTTGCTATAGGGTAAAAAAAATAAATAAATCAATAAAAACCTATAGCCCAGTACAGTTCAGTATTGGGGCATCTTTATTAGAACATATAATGTAAAGTAAATGGACAAAATAATACACAAGACTGAATAATAATAATAATGCCAACCCAGTTAGCTGTGGTTGAAGAGATGGCTAGATGGTTAAGAGCACTTGCTGCTCTTGCATAGGACCCAGGTTTGGTTTCCAGCACCTACGTGGCAGCTCACAAACACCTATAATTCCAATTCCCAAATATCTAAAGTCTCTTCTGGCCATCAGTGGCCCAATGTTGTACAGAGATATAAAATAAAAATATTCAAACACAAACAAAATAACTAAGTACCACTAACATGTTATAAAAAGACAAGTAGGTTTATCAGTATCACAGAGTTCAGTCCTTTCCCAGGAATCTTCAAAAGCAATAGCAAGATAAGCCACAGTGATAGGCATGTGAATCGAGCTCCATGCTGGGGCTACAGAATCACAAGTTCCAGGCCACTGTGGGTTACAAGCTGAGTTTAAGGGAAGCTTCAACAGTTTTATGAAAGCTTGCTTCCAATTTAAAAAAAAAAAAAAAAAAAAAAAAATGGAGACACGGAACAGTCAATAGACACATTTCTAGGCCCCTTAATTCGTATCATGTTTTCGCTTCGCTACTTTCTTATATTTTATGTGTACTTAGCTAAGTCCCAATCTAAAACTCCAGTTTTTTTTGACTTTCTTGGAGAAGAGTTACTATTAATTTAGAAAGCCAATTTTTTTATTCCTAATGTAAA
Source organism: Sigmodon hispidus (assembly GCA_004025045.1). Lineage (NCBI taxonomy): Eukaryota > Metazoa > Chordata > Mammalia > Rodentia > Cricetidae > Sigmodon > Sigmodon hispidus. The sequence continues at coordinate 43,677 of PVIH01006558.1, forward strand.
ATATGAAAGGCTAGAAAAAGCATAGTTCATTTTCACAATAACTTCTTTAAAGAAATGGCTGTGTTTGGTGGCACATGCTTTTAATCCTAGCATTTCGGAGGCAGAGGTATCTATCTCTAAGAGTTTCTGAGAGGCCAATCTGGTCTTTCTAGAAAAGTTCCTAAGTAGCCAGGGCTCTCAGTGTGACTCTGTCTCAACAAAAACAAAACAAAAAGAAACATTAGTAATTTTGCTCATGTAACCCTCACGTCTTCAAACATCATATTCCTACCTTGGAATTATGGCTGACTAATTAAGTTGGAATAAGGCTTGGTCTGCACTCTTGAGCAGAGCAGCCTACAGTACAGCGACAGCTGCTATCCCCATAGGTCCAAGGGGGAAATGCCGCCCTGGGGAAGGACTCAGGGAGAGGGGCGGGGACCGCAGGCCCCAGCTGCGACAGCGTGGGCGGCGACTCACCTGGCAGGTGACCTGGAACAGAATCAGAGACACAATTTAGAGAAAAACCTTCCTGGCGCCACTGTCCGCCCCAGCCCCTTCTCCTCCGGGGCCGTTTTTACCTCTGATTTGGCGTCCAGCACCGGCTCCCTGAACGAAGACTCCTCCATGGCCAGAGCGGAACTCGCAGACATTGGCCAGCACTTCCGCTTCCGGCCCACGGCCCAGCCCACTCGCGCAAGGAGGAGAAGGGACAATAAACTTTCATGCAGTCCAGATTTGTCTCAATTAAACTTCAGTTTTAGAATATACTGCAAAGAGGGAAAGTTCGATGGAGAGAGGCTAAGGATGCAGAGGAAACCTAGTGAAGGACCAATGACCTTCAAGACGTCCCCTCCCCCACTGTAGGGAAAGGAGTGGGCTCGTCTCCGCGCAAGCGCAAAGTGACTGTGCCGCGGAGGGAGCAATCCCAGCCCAATCTGCTTGCAGAGGTGCACCACACCCCCTCATGCATGAATTGTGTTGTGTGACCTTAACTGTAATTGTCCGCTGAGTTCTCGTCTCTGAGATTAACTTCACTGGCCTAGTCTGATGTTTGGAGAGTAGAGCAGAATACCTTTTTAAAAATCTCTGCTGTATTTATTACTCCAAATTTCAACCAATATCAGCAGCTCCTCATCTCCTCTCCTCTCCTGTTTACCCCAGTTGTATTCTACATAGAATGCCCACGCCAATCTGTATTCCCCTGCCATCATTTTATTTAGGAAAAAAAAAAAAAAAAAAAAAAAAAAACTCGGAAGTATTTTCAGGCAAGTTGCAAATAATAAAATTCGTACATGTGTCATCCATATTTACCAACGGTCGCTGATTTACTTTACACATTTGCTTTAATGCTGACTACATACATAATAAGAAATATTTCATCCCTAAATACTTGAGCACTTATCTCCTAAGAACACTCTAACCACAAGCCAGGAACTTAATGCTGATGGAAACAATATCTGTTGACAAGTAGACCAAATGTACCTTTTATTTATTTTTATTTTTTGAAACAGTGACTCCCTCTGTAATCCACTCATTTTGCAGCCCATGCTTTCTTCTATAGCTCAACAGTCCTCCCACCTCAACCACCAGAGTGCTGAGGTGACAGACACCACACCCACCTTGCTCCAACAATATTCTAACACTGATTACCTCCCCTAACCACAACCAGAATACAACCAAGAGCTCCAATTATTTTGTCCTTAATCTAAAGCTCCACAAGACTGTGAAGGGCCTAGGACAGAATCTGCTTTTAAACTCATTCAATTTGTTAGTAGAACTCAGTTTCATGAAATTTCTGTATTTTATTGGTTTTTAGGGATTCTCTGCTTTTAGAGACTATTCACATCCACTGTTTTGTGTCCTTGCTGCCACTCCAAAGCTAAACAGTAAAACACTTCTCTGTAAATGTTTGGTAATTTTTCCTCTCCTTTCTTTTACCTATATTTTCTGTTTTAAGGGCTCAAATGCTTAAATAAGACATATCCAAATAATCCAGACTAACTTTCCCGGGCATTAAGATAGAGGACTAAAATTACATTTTCTGAGTAGTACCTGGATTACATTTTAGCTGAATAGAGATAAGAATCAGATATGCAGACTGAATATCTTTTGAGTTCTACCTATCACAAAACAGTTCTCGGGACTGTTGATTGTACTAGTTAATATAAATACAACAAACATCTAGATCTGTGTCGTGCATGCTGTAGTCAAAAATCTAAGTACAAAAAAAAGAAATCTCTGGCCAGTATTATTGGATCAACTTAAATGCACTAATTAGCTTGGGAAGAGAGTCCCTGGGGAAAAGAAAGCACCCCTCCTCCCCACAAGGAAATAAGAAGAAAGGATAGAACACTATAGTACATCTGGCTGATGAATACATTAGTTCTAGTTGTCTCACTCCATAACCCTGGTTGCCCTGAGACTATGTAGTCCAAGCTGGTATTAACTCACAGAAATCTGCCTGCCTCTGCTTCTCAGGTGTTGGTGTTGAAGGTGTACATGCACCCTGCTAATGTTCTCTTCCCTTCTGCTCCTGGCTGTTGGAAATGGAGAGGACATATATACACATACATTCCAACCTGAACTTCATAAAAAATGTTCCCAAAAGGAGAAAAAGACAGACATATTAAAGTTAACTTCTGATAGTTTCCTATATTTTGCATGAATTCTTTTAATTTTTATCCTATTTTTTAAGGCAGAATCTCACTTTGTAAACCTGACTGTCCTGTAACTTATTCTGTAGACCAGGCTGCCTCACACACCACCACACCTGGCCCATGAATTTCTGATGATTATTATTCAACATGAGTGTGTTTTCTGTGAATGAAACTCTTGGAAAAGTTGTGTCTTCAGAAACTGATTAGCTGATTAGGATTTCAGTACTGTGTCAGGCTGGAGTGTTGCAGGTCCAGAGGCTGATTACCTTGCCTTTGATTACCTTAGGTAGCCCTCCAAAACGGATGTCTCTTCTGAATCAGAACTAACAACTTGTGACTTAATAGATAGAAGTCTTTTGGAATCTATCATTTTAGCAGACTACCCTATTCTACCAATCCAAATGCTAAGACTGTCCTCAGATAGCATCTTAGGCCTATAGAAAAGCATCTCCCATCCCTGTACACACATTTCTGATTTGCCCATCGATGTATGCATGTATGTTTGTATTCATTTATTTATGGTTTTTTAAGGGAGGGTTTTTCTGTGTAGCCCTTGCTGTTCTGAAACTCACCAGGGTAACCTCTAATTCACAGAGATCCCTTGCCTCTGCCTAGAGATTGCTGAGAATAAAGGAATATGTCACCACTGCCCAGCCTTCTATGTATTTTAAACTTGCCTTGATTTATGACTTTCTTTGTTCTTTAACACTAAAAAAAACTTCATGAAACTGCTTCCATGTTGGAACATGAAATTCAGGTTAAGCTAAGTCTGTGTTCCCAACTGTAGTCACTCAAAATGGCTCCAGAATAAACTGTCTCTTCTCTTTAAAATGAGATCTGTGTTTTAAATGTGACTAATGTGTCAACATTAAAAGTAATCTGTTGATAAAGAAATGCTGTTAGATCACAGACCCTCCTCTACCTTGCTGTCTCACTCTCTTTGGGAAATCAGGCCACATGTCCCTCCAGGCTCTCTGCTGGCACCTAGACCTGGTTAAACATAATTATTCTGTTTCTCCTTAAAGTTCTCTCTTTCCCCTTGCACCTCAGTGCCAGCTTAAGACAACCTTGAATTTCAAGTTTATCTGTTGCCTTCCTACCTTGTGACTCCTAGGACAAAGGCCAGGCTAGCTTTCATCACAAGGCACGGAGCTTATACACCCTCTCCTCCCTCCCTACCTCACTCTGGTCCTGAAAACCTGTAAGACTCAGACATTCTCTTTGTCCTACTGGAAAGGAAGGCTCTTTCTTCAAGACCCCATCATGCCTATTGTATGATGACATTCATGTTAATGGCTCTCCTACTTCAGGACCTCATCATGGCTGGCTATGATGAACCTACACCTCTCCTGACACAGTCCTCTGAAGGTCTCCTTACTACAAATGCACTTTCTTTTATAATTTATAATAAATGCAGCAAATTGCTATTTTCATACCTACATCTTACAAGATAATAGAATTTGCATAAGACTTCCACTTATAAAATACAGATTTAGGGCGTGTGACATGACTCAGTTGGTAAAAGACTGAACCTGTCAATGTGAGCTTGATCTTAGGCACCCACATAGAGGAAGAAGAGAACTAAGTGTCACAACTTGTCCCATGACCTCCACAAGGACACCCTCATGGCACTAGTTCACACACACACACACACACACACACACACACACACACACACACAATCATAAATTTTAAATGTAAAAATAAAGATTTTTATGCATATACACACATTTAAAATTTATTTATTTATTTATTTTGCCCAACAACATCTATGTAAGATATATAAATTAGAAACTACTTTGGGAGCATTTTCAATGAGCCTTGTCAGTCTCAAATAAAAGGAAGTGATATATCATGACCTGTTGATGTAATGAAATGACCTTTAAATGGAGAAAACAAAAAGATATTTCTTTCTATTTAAGCCTTTTTAGTTTTTTAGAAAATACTCAGTGATTCAAATCTGAATTAAACTAGCCTAAGCAAAGTAGCAGGAACTATTATCTCAGCACAGCTGTGGCCTTTGAATGGGAGAGCGGAACACAGGGAAGTGCCAAGAGAATTGTGAGGCTTGCATAGCAAACGAGCCCAGTCTCTTGGTTCTCCGCCCTGGTTTGGCCTCCTTTTTGTTCTATGGCTTCATATTCTTTTTGTTTTCCATTTGTTCTTAGGGGAGGAGGATGTATATATAGACACAGATGGCCAGTGTCTTTGGAGTCACAGCCATCTGACTAATATTCCAAAGGGAAAGTGGATCTTGAATTCTGGAAGAAAGACCGATTAGCCTACTGAGTCACATACCTACTAGGTGAAAATGCATTACATTTTTTCTGTTCTGAGGCCCCATTGTGTTTATATAGGGCATATTTATGCAATTGGTAAAGTCACTAGTTACCAGAGATGAAAGATATCACCACCAGGAAAGGTGAGAATGATTCAACCCAACGTAGATTAAAGGATCTAGGGGAACAAAAACAAACCAAAAAAAAAAAAAAAAAAAACACTAAACATATTTATTGTATCATAATGTACTATTCTGCCCTCAGTGTATGCAGTCAAAAATCTTCCAAGATATCTACTTCCTAATCCACAATCACTGAATATGTCACCTTGCAACACACATGGGAATTAAAATTGCACATCAGCTGCTGACCAGATGTTACTCAGGTGAGAGCAATGTGATGACAAGTGTCTCCCGTTGGGGAAGATGGAGGTGATAAGCTGTAGTCATACGCAGTTTGTCAGAGTAAAACCATGTGAGGCTCACTCAATTTCCTGGCTTTGTACACAGAAAAGGGGCTCAGATGCAAAGACTGCCAGTAGCATCCAGAAGCCAGAATAGGGAAGAAAACTGATGCTCCCACACAGGTTCCACCAACACAGCTATTTAACATTGTTACCTTCAGACTTCAAAGTGATAAATTCTTGCAGAATAATAAAGTCATGGGCTGCAGTGATGGCTCAATTGGTAAAGTCCTTACTACATAAACACTTGACCCAAATTTGAATCCCCACTTCCTATGTAGACTAGACAGACACCATGGGATACGGCTGTAATCCCAGCACTGGGAGGCAGAGGCAGGAGGACAGGGGGCATACTGACCTCTGAGCCAGTCTATTCAAATCTCCGAGGACTTAGCTCAGTGAGAGACGCTGTCTCAAAAACCGAGATAGCAACCAAGGAAGATACCTGATGATTGCCTCCGCTTGACCTCTGACCTTCACAACACATGCACAGGGTTGTCCACAAACACAGATTTAAAAGAAAAAAAGCCACTCTAAAGCTACAAACATTGGTTACCATAATAGTAGGAAACCAATACAGATGTGTTACTGACATGCTTGGTCTTTAGAACCACTAAATCCAAACTGAAGTACTTTTCCCATCATTCTGCTGGTTGATTTATTAGATTATCTGAGTGTTTCCTTTCTTGTCTGTAAAACATTATGTTCCTTAAAATGTTCTTATTCAAGTATGTAAATGAGATCATGTATGTGAGCACATAGCAAAGTTCCTCCAGGCCACAGTCCCAAATAAACACTAAACACTTGCAGCTCTTATCATCACCATGATACTCAAATTCCCCAAGTCTGTCAGATGTCTAAGACATACATCCTCTTCATTTTAAATGCAAGGAAACTAAAGTCCAGGTGTGTTAAACAGCTCCAGGCACTCTAATCTCAGAGGCCTCAGGAGAGAGAATTTTCCCCTGCTTCCTGTGGATTGAATGCTAAACTTCGGGCTATGCAGGAATAGGAATCTGTATTGTGTAATCAGTGAGTAACATAAACAAAGATGGACACTTTGGCTGGACACAATTATTAGCATCAGAATGGTTTTTATCGCTCAAAGAAAAGTTTAAGATTCTTAGCTTTTGAGCCAAATCTGACCAACCCACATACTAAAACAGCAACAAGAAAAACAGAATGAACTATATTATAAACACAGAAATTTCAGATGGCCAGTTAAACCATTCACCTGAAAATGGTAACATCCAATTGTCATCATTTCACCTCCGTTGCTGTGGTCAATACTCAGAGAAAAGCAGGTAAAAGGGTTTACTTCAGCTCACAGTTCCAGGTTGCAGTCTACTACTGTGGGGAGGAGCGGAGTGTCTGGAGATCAACACAACGGGTCCCATTGCATCCACAGCCAAGCAGCGGAAAATGAATTAATGCATGCACACTAGTCCAGGGAAAGGAAGAAAGGATGCGCCCCTCCGTGGGTTCATTAAGGTAACTGAGATAATCTTCCACAGACTTGGCTAGAGGATTGCCTTCTAGGTAATTCTAGATTTTTGTCAAGTTGACAATCAAAACTAAGTATCACAGCTGTCAACTTTGGGTTAAAGGGAACTTACAGGTTGTCTCTTTGTTTTGTGTTTGATATGTGCTTGAGGTGAGTGTGTGTGTGTGTGTGTGTGTGTGTGTGTGTGTGTGTGTGTGTGTGTGTAGGCCATAGGTCAGTGTTGGGTATCTTTATCTATTACTCCCCACTGGAATTTTTTTAGATAGGGTCTCTCACTGAGCCTGAAGCTCACTGACTTGGTGAGCCTAGCTGGCTAGCAAAGAAAAATCCAAAGATTTTCTAATGCCTGGCTACCCAGCACCGGGATTACACGTGTACACTAGTACATCCTATTTCTTTCTGTTTTCTTTTGTTTGGAGACAAAGTCTCACTGTATACAACAGGCTGGCCTCCTTATCTTAAGTGCTAAAATTAAATGCGTGGCCCACCACATTGGGCCCACACTATTTTTTTTTTAACTTGAGTGTAGGACATTTGAACTCTGGTCCCCATGTCTGCACAGCAGCACTGTACACATTTAGCTGTCTTCTTAGTGTCCTAGCTACAGTAGCTTTCACAAGTGTGACATAAAGAGGTGAATTGCCTGCTTATGAAAACACAGCCATTTTATTGTAGTCATGAGCTCTGACCAAGAGTTGAGAATTATTACTTCATATTGAGCACAGGTGTTGTTAGATTGCATAATACCGGTGTGCTTTTACTTGGAAGGCTGTGTTTAAATTGACAGTTTGGCATTACAGCCCAGGGTGAAGTCAGATGGCAGGGCACTACCAGTGCATCAGAGTGACAACTGAGACCATTTCTTATTAATAAAAATAATATAAGACAATGGATAGTCAAGATAGTATGAATAGACTGTAGTTAAATGGAATTAAATGGAGCTGTTGACCCCCTTGGGACAATTGAGTAAGACTTGAATCTGGGATGATCACAACTGTTATGCTAAACTTACATCAGGTGCTGAAAAGGTACTCAATTTCATTCATACCTGTTTTTCTTCCCAAGGCAGAATGAATTTTGCACCTTGTTCAGGCTGGTTTCAAACCTGCAATTCTCTTGCTTTACCTTCTGGGTTATAGGTGCATGTTACTGCTTCTGAATATATTTAATCAATTACTACAAGTTTTTAATTCTACATTTAAAATATAAAAAAATGGTTCCTGCTCATAATTTATGCTGACAGTTACCTACGTGGCATTGTGACTCAGTTGTTTTCCAGAAGCAAGCATGCAAGCATGAACTTGCTCATAGCTCTTCAACATTATTCTTGAGTTATGCGAATCACAGACTCTGTAGGTATTATGTTTAATTGCCATTTAAAGTGTCTTTTAAAAGATTATACTGTGACTTGGCATAACACTGGATTGTTGTGGGTGGAACAGGTATGTAGCATGGGTTTTAGGGAAATATAGATTACTAGGAGAATGAACCTCTCTCTTCCTTGCACCTTTTCTTTCTTCCCCTTCCCCCACTGTCTGTCTGTCTGTCTGTCTCTCCCTGACAGTGTCTCACTACATAGCCAAGACTAACTTGGACTTCACTAAGGAGGCCCGGCTTGTCCTTAGTTCACAGTCCTCACCAGGATTATCCAGTCTTGACTTCTCAAGTGCTAGGTTTGCAGACATGCACCACCATGCATAAGTGGGAACTCATTCTGGGTCTGAGGAAGGTCTGTGTGTGTGTGTGAATAATAGCAAAGATACTACAATTACTAATGTTGAGTTTGCAAATAAGTCTCAGCAAGAAGAGAAAATTAAACTCCACAATTAATAAATAAAGCATATGAACAGAACTTTGCTCCCTAGGAGAAAAAAAAAATTCAAAGCCATATTGCAGAGGATGTAGATAATGGGAAATTCAAACACTGGGTCAATGGTACTAAATATTGGGCCCCACCTTATACATGAATCAAAATCTGTGCTTCAGATTCAGATAATCATATGTTTGGCCAAGTCTCAGGTTTTTTCAAACCTGGAGGTTCATCCACGCCAATGCTGGAAGTTAACCTAATAAACTGGAAGTTAAGAGATCAGAAACTGAATGTGTTTGTAAGGTTTTTTTTGGGGTGGGGTGTCTGAAATTCTATGGGGTGCTAGGACAGCTTCTCGAAGGTGAAAGACATATTGTTGACATCATCTATGCTTGATGAAGACTTTCCAGTGTGGATGCTTTGGGGTCACTATGCTCCTGCCAATAATTCTTCCTCCATGCTCTGTAGCTAAGCCCAGCCATCTCTTTTGTTTCCCAAGGTATCAGTATGGTGGGGTCATATTTGGTTTGCTGTTGGGATCTCATCAGGAAGGAAACATGGTTTATGTCTACCCAGGAAAAAATACTCATGGTAGGTGGATAAGGATGTTGTTTGGAGTGTTAGTCAAACATTAAGAGGAGAGACACAGTATAGAACTTCAAGAGTCTTGGGAAAGGCAAGATGTCTAATTCCCTGGCATGCCAATTAGCCCGAGCAGAGATTGAAAATGTAGCAAGCACCATAAGAGATCATACAACTGCAACTGTAGATCATGAGCCAGACATTGCCAGATTTACCAAGTCATGATGTTTGGCAGATACAGCAGCAAGTCATCAGATAGATTGGAAGTAGACAAGGGATTGGAAAAGCCATCAATAAATAATAGCCCAAACGTGTGTGGGAGATTGGAGTTGAAAATTTCCCAAGAAAGACAATCTCAGCAGAATTACATTTCCCCCACTTCTTAATTAATCTCTCCCCGAATTTCCTCTTTTTGGTACAGAATAGTAGTATGTCAGGTCAACATTCTGGAGTCATGATTTTTGACTCCTATATATCAAAAATGATTGCTCTTTGTAATAATATCTTTGTAATCTGTCTCTGTCTCCATGAATGCTACCTTGATTGTGTAAACTTCTCTTCTGCATGTCCCACAAAATGATGCATGATATGTCTGCATACACAACCTTTGCATACTGAGATGGGACTTGGGGCTTCATTGCACAAAAGAGAAATGCTCTACCATTCTACTACCCTCTCCAGCATCATTCCTCAAATAGTCTTTGAGACTCTACTGGCCATTGAATTAAACCCTAAAAATGGCAAGAAAATGAAATTTTTATTACATCTGGCATCTTGGAATTTAGTGTGATGGAGAAAGGATATTCAAAATGCTGTTTAATGTCTTCCCTTTGTAACAACACTTAGTACATTATCTGACTCACCTTTGATAATGGGTCTGTATTATTTCTCAAGTAGAACTGAGTATCTACCTATGACCTATATGGATCACCTGCCTATTACCCGTATGTCCGGCATTGCGATAGCAGATAGCAGATGAGGTCAACATATCATTCTGTAGCCTCACAAAGAAGCAAGAGGACCATGATTCCAAGGAGTCAACTTTGGCTTGGTAGCCTTCTTATAAGAAGGCTAGCAAACCAGTCCCACCCTCAGAGTGCAAAATCCATGACGCGACCCCTAGAGTTTATACCTCGCATTGCAAGAAGGTGAGAACGCCTGCAAGCACGCGGCCCAGGCCTGCATGTGGCGCATGCGTAAGATTCCAGTGCTCCGCTTGGGTAGGGAGAGTCCAAGTGTGAGGGGATCTCCCTGTAGATTCTGGGTTTGTTTTATTTTATGAAACAGCAAATAGGTCCTTTTAACCACTTTTAATGTTTTGAAAACATTTAACTAATGATCTATGAATTTCTCCTGCGGAGGATGAGGCTAATAGTAGGGGTTTGGGGAAATCCTTATGCTGAGCTCCCCCCTTAGGATGGCGTTTGGATGGTGCCGGCCGGAGCGCGCGGGGGCGGAAGCGGCGACGGCGGCGGCGGCGGCTGTCAGAGCTGGAGAGCGGCCGGCAGAGCAGTCATGGAGGGTCAGCGCTGGCTGCCGCTGGAGGCCAACCCCGAGGTGAGCACGGCCCGGGGCCGCAGCCGGGGGCCGAGCGAGTCGGGAGGCCGGCGCCAGTTCACATGCGCGCATTTCTAAACCCACCTCTGTCTCGTTTCAGGTCACCAACCAGGTGAGTGCGGTGTCTGTCACCCCGGACCCCAGAGTCCTGCTTTCCCGGGCCAGCCTCCTCGCTGCTGGCCTTCACCTCTGCACCCTCGAGGATTCGGGGAGCGTATCCCTGGAGGGACCCCAGTCTGCGGCTCTGGGCGGCTCCGCCCCTTTCAGGCCACCACCGGGCTCCTGGAGATGCGGGTGCTCCTCTGTCCCTCCGCAGGACCCCAAGTCACCAATGCTGCCTGGGGCCTTGGGGTCTGAGATTTGGTTAACTCTCACTTCACTTGGTACCCCCGGTTTTCTTCCCTCTTGGTTTGCTCTTTGCTATTGCATTTCATCATGTTCCCTGCCCCTGGTCCCTTCTAGGTGACTAATTTGCCAACACTTCCTGACTCCCGACTTTCCAAACTTGCCCACCCAGTTCTGGTAATTCCATCTACCAACCTGTACAATGAAATCACCTTCCAGTCATCTTCTCTTGCCTCATCAACTTGCTTCTCTTCCCTGCCACGCCCCCTTTCTCTTCCACTCTTTAAAAAGTGGACAATGTAGTTGCCTTTTGTACAATACAAAGCCCAGTTTAATCATTGTCATGCAATTCTTGGCCATCTGCTACTCTTACAAGAACATTTGTTTTGGATACTGAAGATTGGGGCTGGGGATGGTAAGTGGGAATGCCTTTCAACTCCCGAATTAGGAAAAAAAAAAAAAAAAAAAGCTATTAGTTATATTTTTTTATTTGCACCCAGGTATGTATTGGCTTAGACTGGTCTTTCTGTTCTCAACGTTTAGATTACCTTTGACTATGTTCTTAGTTTGTTATGCAACTTTCTTTTTTTCCATTACCAAAGGATAAAAATTTATCACCTTTAAGAGAATTTTTTTTTCAGGCCAAACATCGTGGCACACACCTGCAGTATCAACATGTGGGAGGCTGAGGTAGGAGAATTTTGAGTTCTAGCCCAGCCTGGACTGACACTATATCTCAAGCCGGCTCCCTACCTCCAATTATTGGTTTTGTTTGTTTGTTTTGTTTTTTAGTGGATTTTGGTTTTGAAATCTTTTTTTTTTAATTAACAAATTTTTATATGAAGCTAGAGGTGACATTCTTTGTCTTTTTTCAAAAACATTTTTATTACATTTATTTATTTTGTATGTGGATGGGTGGTATGTATGTGGAGCTTCAGAGGCTAACTTTCTAGACTCAGTTCACTTCTCTTGATTGGGGCCTTGAGATTAAACACAGGTCCTCATGCTTGATGGGCAAGAGCCTGTACTCACTGACCAACTCCCTTTATTTTATTTGAACTTACTGTATATTTTTGTTACTGTTTCAGTTTTTACCTTCTTAGTAAGTTGGCTGTGCAGAGTTTAAAACCCAGCATCTACCATTTGTATTACCTTTTCCTGAGAATGGCAAGTGCTTTTGTTTTCACTCCTTTGAAATTTCCTCATCTAGTGCCAGGTGGTGGTGGTGCACACCTTTAATCCCAGCCCTTGGGAGGCAGAGGCAGGTGCAGCTCTGTAAGTTTGAGGCCAGCCTGGTCTACTAAGCAAGTTCTAGGACAGCTCGGACTGTTAAACAAAGAAACCCTGTCTAAAATTTAAAAAAGAAAAGAAAAAAAGAAAGAAATTTGCTCACCTCTTTTTCTAACACATTTTATTTTCTTTGTGAAAAGAAAAATTAAGTCTGAAGAAATCAGAACTTACAACTTCTGTACATTTCCCCAAGTGTTTGCGCTATAATCCGAAGTTATTTTTACACTTAACTGATAGTTAGATAACATTTGTTCCCTTGGCCTGCCTCTTTTTACCATACTCATCCTAGTTACTGCAGCTTTCTAAGTCCTCAAATAGTGTGACTCCAACGTTGTACCTTATCAAAATTATTTAGGCTTTCCTAATTACCTCTCAGATAATTTTAGAATCCTTGTCAACTTCTACAGAAGTTGATGATGATTGTGTCCGGTGGATAGATGTGTTCTGAGGGTGTATCTTTATTGCATTGCATCTCATGGTATATAAAAGAAGTGTGTCTATCTCATAACCCATTGATACCCTTTGATATACCCATATCCCCTACCTTGCCAAATCCACTCATTAGTTGCAATGATCCTCTACCTTTTTTTGTAGATTCTTGAGGATTTTCTATACAGACTGTTAAGTTCTCTGTAGTCAGATGCTTATTTCTATTCTAAACACCTTTCTTTCTTTTTCTTGTCTTAATGCACTTGGAAATATCTTACATATGAATCTGAAGCATCTTGTGGGGAAGCATTTTCTTTTCATTCTAAAGTGTGGCAGCTATAAGTATTAGAAGATGTTTTTCAGGCTAAAGAAGTTCCTACTTTTTCCTAGTTTCTAAAGATTTTTATTATGAATTAATGCTCAATTTCCCTAAGAAATTTTTTTTTTAGCATTTCTTGAGATAATCATGGAAAGAAGTAATACTAATTCTATATAAAAATAAAGGAACAGAGATATGGACAGTATTACTCTGGCACCAAAGTAGGCAAACCATAAGAACAAAACTGTGGGCTTGTATCTCTTGTGTATATGGCTATAAAGGCCTTCAACAGTAGATATAAAAGCATAAGAGCATAACCAAGATCAGGTTTTTTTTTTTAATATTGAAAAACAATTTACCATTTAAAATCAATTAATCTAATTAGCCTTATCATTTGTTTAAAAAAATCTTTAAGAATGATACTGTTTATTGTTTTAAACAACCAATAAATAAGTTTATAGAACTTCAAGTCCATGACTCAGCTGATATTGAACCTTATTCCTAGATGACTGATGACTTATAAAATGCATTTACTTACATTAATTAAATACTATTTTGAGGTTACCTTTTGCATTACTAGGTGTTGGAACAGGTTATGCTTTGATGATGTTTTTCTATTTGGTGGGAGGGCAGAAAGTAAAATGAGGCAAATAAATCTTTAGCAATTGGTAAAAGTGCAATGAAAAAATTAACAAGGTGTTGTTGTCAGAACTTAGGACTGGATAGTGCAGGAGGTCTTTCTGAATGACCTTAACCAGAGATATAATTGTATGCTATATCTACTGTGCTTTTGTGTAGCTTGGTTTAAAAAAAAATTTTTTTAAAGCCACATATGGTGGTGTGCAGCTATAATTCTAGCACTGGGGAGACTGAGGCAGGAGAATCAAGAGTTTGAGACTCCCTAGTCTACAGAGTGAGATTCTCAGTTTTTTTCCTTACATAATGTGTTTTTATTTAGAGAATGGGCAAGTATCTTAGAAGTACTTAGCTTTAGCCAGAATTTCTGTTTCATTAGTGCCCATGAGCTGCACAGGACTGAGGGTGGAAAATGAGTAGAACTTTGATTAACTGACTTGTGATTTAGAGAATTGTCTTAGCAGGCCTTGAATTTGTGGTCCTGCCTTTGCCTTCCTCGTGTAGGTTACAAGCACCACTCATAGCCCACCTCTGGTTTTCTCTGTTCTCTAGCATAGTGGGAGCATAGGAGGAGCCTGATCTTGATTTCAGTGTGTTACCATCTGGCAGTTATAGGCCTTATTAACTCTCAGTTTGATCAAGTACTGTTTTATGCTGTGCTGATGCCTGGTGCTGTGTTAGAATAGTCGTTGTATATCTACAGTATGAAGGTCAGTGTTAACTGCTAGGTATCATCTAGTATCCCTGTGTCATAGCAGATCTGGTAGACAGTATTTTTTTTTAAAGTATCTTGTCAACCCCTTTAAAAATATTTTGCCATGCTACAGATTGGGCTTAAAATAAAATCATTTAAGCTCTACCTTATTTACATATATATATTTAAATGGATAAAAGTATCTGGTGGTAAGTTGCAGGTAACTGAACATTAAGAATTGTCTCTTTTAAAGAAATACAGTTGATGATCTGGGTAACCATTATACTAGACTTGGTATATAATTTTTTTGTGATTTGAATATGGTTTATTTATCTATCATCTATGTATCCATCTATTCACACATTCATGTATACTTATTTATCTGTCTATCTTTATATATATACACACACACATATTGCAGAAATATCTGCTTGGGATATATTGCATAAAAGATTAATATTTATTGAGTGATACATGAACATTCATGATACAACTTGAACCTTAAATTCATGGAGAGAGGAAGTGTCCCATGCCGGGCTGCTGATCTGCTCCCTAGAACGCAGGCACCAAACAGAGATGGAACTCAGTGTTCCCCAGGTCCCAATCGATTCTGGCCACACCCTGTAGGAGTCCTGATTCTCAGGAGCTATTAAGGTTTCCCTAAATAACACCTGAATCCCATTACATCTCCTCCTTTTGCCTAACTAAGAACATGGTAAGGTAATGTCTGGGGGAGGGAAAGGCAATAACATAAGCAAGGTCAACTACAACTGACAAATAAATGTAAGGTATATCTTAAATGTCTAGAATATTGGTAAGTGACAATTTATAGGGATTATTTTAAAGTTGTTTATCTTGAATGATAAGAATCTAATACTTGTGATATATCATATAAAAGATTAATATTTATTAAGGGATATATAAATACTCATGACAAATTGAACCTTAAGATGATTCTTAAAGAAAAATATTGTCCCATGCTGGGCTGCTGATCTGCTCCCCAAAACACAAAAACAAGATAGAGACAAAACTTGATGTTCCCCCAGGTCCCAATGGATTCTGACCACACCTCATAGGGGTCCTGATTCTCAAGAACTATTAAAGTTTTCCTAAGTAACCTCCTAAATTCCACTACACACACACACATACACACACACACACACACACACACACACACACTTAGAGTTGTAATTTAAAAAATTGTGTTTTAAAAAAAGGGAACCTCCCTAAAATTATTCTTAGTTGTGATGTTATTGAGGAAGTAATATTTTCTTGTTTCATACCTAAAGAACTTAAGCATTATCTTGGTATAGTTTTTCTATTTAATGTAAACGCTCAGAGTTAGAAATAGAGTAGGAGGCCATCGCCTAGATTATTACCAAAACATAATACAGTAAATCTCTTGTAAGCAGATCCCACTTTTGGAGGAGGCCTTGATACTCTGTCTCCTGTAGCTTCAGCCTCACTTTTCTTTCCCTGCATTGTGAACTTTTCCCGAGGATTCATCTGTTACTACTGTGCCTACCACCTCATCTCTGTCCTTTTGGTCTTCATTATTGTCTAACTTGCTTCCATCCCCACCATCTCGTACTACCTTTGTTAAGGTTTCTATTGCTCTAAAGAGACGCCATGACCACCATAACTCTTATAAGGAAAACATTTAATTGGAGTGGCTTACTTACAGTTCAGAGGTCCAGGCCATTATTGTCATGGTGAGATGCAAGGCAGCATGCAGGGAGACATGGTGCTAGAGCTAAGATTCCTTACATCTTGATCCAAAGGCAACAGGAAGTAAACTGTCTCAGAAGGCACAGCTTGAGTACACATGAGACCTGAGGCCTCCACAGGAGATAGTTCCTCCAGCAAGGCCACACCTCCTGATAGTGCCACTCCCTTTAGGGGCCATTTTCTTTCAAACCACCACACATAATAACTACTCTTATCAGTTTATTAGTGATCACACTTCTGACATACCCATGGATTGCTTTTCTGTCATTGTGTCTCATGGCCTTTTAGTGGCATTGGAAAAACACCCTGTTCTTGAACCATCATGCTTTCATTTTTAGTTTTCTGATAATTCCGATTTTTCTCGTTCTCCAGTTACTTCTTAGATCATCTCCTACCTTCTATGGAGTTCCTCAGGAATTCCTCTGTGAGGTTATCCTTGATTGTCAACTTGGTGTGTATATCCTTGATGAGGACTTTCTAGATTAGGTTTACATCAGTGGTGGAAAGACCACCCAAAACATGAGTATAATCTCAGGTCTAGAGTCCAGGACTGAATGAAAAAGAAAAGTGGGTGACGTGGCTCAGCAGGTAATGTGCCTGCTACCAAGCCTGATACATGAGCTGATTGATCCGTGGACCCTCATGATAAAGGAGGGCACAGCCTCTTGCAAGTGATCCTCCAGAGGTTGCTGTGGCATGCATGTGATACACATAATAAATACTTTAAAAGAGGAGGAGCTGATGGCCAGCTTGCTTCTCTCTGCTTCCTGATGTATACACAGTGAGCAGATGTTTCATGTTCCTGCTGCCATGCTTCTCCACCATGATGGACCGTGACCTCTAACTGTGAGCCAGAGGAAAGAAACCCTTGCTTCTTTAAGTTGTCAGTGTCTGGTCACAGCATCAAGAAAAGTAACTGGTACAATTCCTTCTGGATTCTCGATCTTTAATTTGTGCAGTCTTCCTTAGTGATGTTCCCTGTTATGCTGCTTTTTACGGCTTGTCACCACATAGATGGCCCCAGATCCCGCTCAGCTCTTGCTTCTCCACCATATTGGAAACCTGTGTATTTAATACTTCTTATATTATATACCTCAAACAATATAATGGATGTGAGTTTCCATCTACATGCTTCTCTTTTTTTTTTTTTTTAAATGTTACATTTTTTTTTTTTTAAACTTTATTTTATTTATTTATTTGCCTTGGTGTTTGCCTGGAACTGGAACTACAGACAGTTGTTAGCTGCCATGTGGGTGCTGGGAATCGAACCCGGGTCGTCTGGAAGAGCAGACCGTGCTCTTTACCGCTGAGCCATCTCTCCAGCCTCTACATGCTTCTCTAAACCAATTTCCTCCTTTGTCTTCTAAAGGCACTGCTATCCTTTGCTCAAGCCAATGTTAGTGACTCTTCTGCCTGACCATGCTGTTTGGAAGATGCCATAGTGTATTGCTTTGATTGTTTGAGTTGACATCTCTTTTACGGTGTATGCATTCTGAGATCATGGCTGTCTACGCTTTTTGCAGACTTTTTTAATCATATAGATTGGCTTCACAGCTCAAGCCCCCATCCTTGTTTTTGTCAGTTGCTATAGACGTCTGACTACTTGGGCTTATTGTTCTTTCCTAGACTCTGTTCTGGATGTGCTTTCATCTCTTCTTTCGGTTGCTCTTAGAAGAATGTATACTTCATCTTGTAATCTTCTGTTTCAGACACTAGCATCCCTAACTGCTTGTTGTTTAGAATACAATGCAAGCACCTCACTAAGGCCATGTGCTTACTAAGGCCAGATAAGGTACTGGAATGGAGAGCAGGCACTGTCCCCTTGACCACAGGCTTGGCCCTTAGGTCTTGAAGCCCCAGTATTGGGAGTGTGGTGAGAAGGCCAGTCTAAGAACGGGTGCACACATGCCCCACCCTCTCTTCTTTCTTGAGTTTTAAGTGTCGAGGCTCCTCCCACTTTGTCGTCTTCACTTGCTTATCCTGTCCTTCAGCTGTTTGACTTGAGATGTTTTAGGCAGCTTTTCTTCTTTTCTTTGTCATTTATGTATGGCTCAGTTTCAGGATGAACCAGTTTTCTTTGGTAACACACTTCTTGTTTCCCTTCCCTTCTTCCCCACACCTACTCCTTCCCGTTCTTGTTTTTATTTTTACGCAGGATTTTGATGTAGCTGAGACTGGCTTTGCACTCACCGTCTTGTTTCAGTTAAGATTGTAAGCAGGAGCCACCATATCCAATTAATTTCTTTAAAATTTTTACCACCTTGTAAAATTATCTTACTTGTTTATGTTTGTTTTCTCCTTGTTTTTTGGTTTTGCTTTTGGTGATGTTTTTGAGACTGTCTCTCTGTAGTTCTAGCTCTCCTGGAGCTTGTTATGTAGACCAGGCTGGCCTCGAACTCAGATATTCCTACTTGTGCCTTCTGAGTGCCACCTTGCCCAGCTATGTGCTTATGTTCTTTGAGAGCATAGAGATGTTGGAAATGCCATGAGTGTCTCCTGGCCTCTGGGAGCTGTTGGCGCATAGTTACTGAAGATGATTAGCACTTGGAAAGCTGCTTTCCTTCTCTGGAAAACTTCCCCCAGTTTAATGTGGTAATGGAACCTTTCCCTGAACATTTCAGTGAAGAAAATTCTGTGTTTAAATGTACTTTACTTTTATTATTACAGCAATTAGAATAACATTTAATTACTAAAGTGATATTTTACTGGAACAAATTTTGCTTTCTTACAAATTTTAATTATTTATCAGTCCTTTCACTTATCTAATTGCTTTTTCTTGATATTACTAAAACTGAGGCCATGGTTTAGTAATTTAAGTCCTATCTGAACATGGCCAAATGTATTAGGCACCTTTCTGTCACAGTTCCAGAGATACGAGAGTCCATGATGGTGGGGAGCATTAGCTGCAAATGCCAGGCATTAGGACTGCAACAGCTAAGAGCTCACATCCTGAGCCACAAGTAAAAAGCAAGCACAAGCAGGTAGTGGGAGACTAAGCACTCAAAGCCTGCTTCCAGTGGTATCTAAATCTCCCCAGATACCACCGCCAGTTGTGGACCAGGTGTGGGGAACATTCTCATTGACACCATCAGGCCAAATCTTCCACTTTGATGGTTCTCTAAGCCTTAGGATCTCTGGTTGTTGCCTCTGGGGTCCTCCTTTTAATCATTAACCTTTATGAAAGAGAGTGCTGTGCAGGGCTCTTCCATAATCCATGCTGCATCTTCTTTGCTTAGTATGGTGGGTGGGCTGTTGTTATTATTGTCCTAAATGATGCTGCTTCTGAGGAAACCAGCATTATGCCTCCTTTTGATGATTTGGACATAGTCCATATGGAGCCTGCTGTGAAGTAAATCTTCTTTTTCTTTAATTTTCACATGAAATATTTTCAGTGATTTCCTATTCCCAGGTTGAGGAAGTTTGATCTTGTCTTATTTTTAGTCAGTCAGTTAAAATTTATTTTGGGAGTTCCTAAGCTACTGTTTTTCCTCCTCTTTTTCTTCTTTTCCCTCCCTCCTTCCTCCTCCTAACCTTCCTCTCCCTTCTCCTCCTCCTCCTTCTTCTTTAGGGAAACAGTTTACAGAAATGAACTCTAAGGGCAAAGTGAGGAGCCTGAAGGGGAAGAAAATTTACTTTTAATTTTATTACTTTTTTACAAATTTTTAATTTAGGTTTTTTTTTTTATACATACCAACTACTTTTCCCCTCCCTCTCCTCTTCTCAGGCACCCCCCCCAGCCACTACCCCAGCCTCTAAGCTAGAATTCTTATTAAATATTTTCCTAGTTCTATGCATAGCAGTCACTACTGGTGTGCTCTTACTGGCAGTGATATGAAGCAGGTGCTGGACACATATAAATATTCCATAATTCCATTCGTTCATGACCTAGTAACAAGCAGGGGCAAAGGCTGACCTCAGTAGATCTGTACACTAGAGACAGCATGATTATCGCTGCACTCTTCAAAAGATGAGGGCCTGTTCTGTCCCTAACCCCACCGTGTCTGGGTCAGGGTCTGGTGTCAGGGTCAGGGTCTGGTGTCAGAGTCTGGGTCTGGTGTCTGGGTCTGGGTCAGGGTCAGGGTCAGGGTCTGGGTCTGGGTCTGGGTCAGAGTCAGAGTCTGGTGTCTGGTGTCTGGGTCAGGGTCAGGGTCAGGGTCTGGGTCAGGGTCAGGGTCAGAGTCTGGGTCTGGGTCAGGGTTGCGGGAGGATAAAAACCCAAGAAAGCAGTTTTAAGACAAAGTTTAAAAGAAATTGATTTTTTTCCTTTTTTTTTTTTAAAGCAAGTCCTTTTTTTTTTTTTTTTTTAAACTTTATTTATTTATTTGCCTTGGTGTTTGCCTGAAACTGGAACTACAGACAGTTGTTAGCTGCCATGTGGGTGCTGGGAATCGAACCCGGGTCCTCTGGAACAGCAGACGGTGCTCTTAACCGCTGAGCCATCTCTCCAGCCCCCCCCTTTTTTTTTTAAGGAAAAAATAATTGTATTATTTGAGTCTGCATCTGGCCTTTCACTCTTGGTCATCCTATCTCATCCTCCTGAGCGGTGGGATTAGAGTTGTATGCTGCAGTGTCTGGGATTAAACACTCCTAATCTGGGGCAGATTGTGATAGAGCACAAACAAAGTTAACTGATAGGACTACTAACTTATTCTTATATACTAACAATAATAGTGTACTTAAGTAGTGTCAACACTGCCTTGATTTCTTATATATCATCTCCTTTAAAGAGCAGTTATTCCCTTAAAAGTTAACATTTTATTACTGCATATTGTAATTTATAAATTATATTTCCCAATTGATCAAGATTTTAAAGTTGTGAAATTTCAGTGAGCTAGTCAGTTAGAATTGTTTTGTTTTTTATTTTATTATCCATTATTTAAACTGGAAGAAACAGAAGATCGTTTGGTATTAGAAGTTTTAAACACCCTTTCCTGCTCCATTCAAACAGTAATAGCTAAAGAAAGGCACATATGGGCAATTTCTTATGTCTTTAATTTGTGAGAACATGTCATAGGCAGTTAATTTTTGTTTTTTAATCCCACACTCCCCTTTTTAACCCAGAGCTCACTGATTTGGTTACAGGGCAGCAAAGCCCAAGGGTCACCTGTCTGAGCCTGCCCAGTGTGGAGGTGTTACAAGAGTGTGCCACCACCTCCAGCATTTTATATGGATCTTGAAGGATTGAACTCAAGCCTGCAAACTCCAAGGAAAGGGAGCATGCTATCCTCTGAGCTCCTCCAGTCCTGCGTGTAGTCTCTGAAACTGTTAGCTTGAGTTCCTCTTAGTTCTGAAAATTTAAATTAAAAGTATGTTGTAGTCCTATAGATTTTGTAACTTACTGATTAAACTTAACTATTGTAAATTAATACATTTTTAAAAATGAGAAAATAAAAGTGAAGGGCTTAGACTATTCAACTAATTGTACTTGACATTTTACAAAATTTATCTATTTTAAATTTTTAGATAATTTTAAATACAGCTTTGGTGTTTGTTTTGTAGCAACAGGGCATTTTTATGATTACTTTGTTGTTTTTTGAGACAGGGTCTCATTGTGTATCCATGGCTGTCCTTGAATTCACTATGTAGAACAACTTGGCCTTGAACTTGGAGATCTGTCTGCCTAAGCCTCCCAAGTGCTGGGATTAAAGCTGTCTGCCACCATGCCCAGCTGTAGTACTCTTAAACTGTTTATTCTTTGTATGATGTGATATTTGCTTCCAGTGTGTGATTCATGGCAACCTGGAGCCAGATGATATATGTAGATATTAATTTAATTGAATTTCTTTATGTTATATTTAGTGGTAGGAGTAAAGAGGTAAGGTAAATTGTGACTCTTGTTAAGATTTAATAGTTTTTATGATTTAAGATAAGTGTGCTATTTAATCATTCATTAGGTTCTTAGCTTGGGGTCTGGGTCAGGGTCTGGGTCTGACCCTAACCCTAACCCTAATCTGATTTCTACAGTTGCTGTCTGTAGATCTTGAGTATTGTTTGGTGCTTACTTTTATTAGCTTTGGCTAACATAAAGACTTATATTGAAGACTCTTTACAGTGTCTGAGCAGTTTTATCCAGGTTGCTTTCTTGCTACAATGTTTCTTTATTTTGTAGTACACACATGGAAATACTGGGTCATATGTGCCATTTTATGTAACTTTATATTAGTATAGTTTTATGAGTATCAAAATTAGCAAATTTAAGCCCTGTGATCAAGTCTTACAATTAGATGTTACAAATTGGGGTACAGCCTGATGTTTCCAGATTCTTGGCATCTTGTTCAAAGCACTGAAATAAGTGTACAGGAATTTTCAAAGGTACCAGGAATACTTTTATTTAAAATAAAATGATGGAATAGGTCTGGTACACTGTTGAAGTAACAGCTGGCCATGTGAGTGAAGTCCTTCCAGGGTCCCACTTGTTGTCTGTGAATTCCTGTTATATGTTCAAGAGAAAGTGAAGTTTGGTTATTAGGTGTGTAGTTTGGGTGGTTCTCTATTTTGATTGACAGATTTTAAGTTATGATCATTTCTGTATAGCATACAGCTTTTCCATATGCATCTGATTTTAATCATATGCATGCACAACTCTGTATGAACATAGTTCACTTTAAGTACACAGTTTGCTTTACTGCATGTGTGTACTCAAGGAACCAGTTCAGACTGGATTGGCCTATCCATCCTTTAGAGTGAGCTGTGCATGCTAACAGGCTGCTAGGTACATTGTTCAGAAAAAGGGGTATTTATCCATTACATATAGGTAAGGGTCTCAGGCTGTCAGGTTTGTTACTAGAAGAAGAAAGTGGTAGGGATAGCCCACACCAAATAGAGTCTCAGGTGTGCAGAACTCTCCATGCTCGCCTGCTTTAGAGATGTCAGTCCTATTATGGTAATATGCGGAGTTGATTTAGTGAACGAACAGCAGAATGTAGATAAGGAGCTAAATGTCCCAATCTTTATTAACTGGCAGAAAATGGATATCCATTGAATGTGCAGCATAAACAAGGGTAAGTAACGTGCAGACATATAGATGGCAAGGTTATCTGTTACAGTATTCTTTTCAGTTTAAGCAGTACCTGGTCTATCCAGGTATAGTCCTTAGCAATGGGAAAAGAAGAATTTCTTCCCTTAATAGTGAGCCTTCTGTTGTTGTTGTTATTCTAGATAGGATTGAACATTAACACCGTACCCCAACTTATCTAATTGTTAGACCTGATCATGGGGCTTAATTTTTTTAATTTTGCTACTCATAAAACCATACTAATATAAAGTTAATAATAACAAGAACAGTAAATTTAGAGGAAATAAAGAAGGGAGAGGGAAATATGTTCTAATATGCCTGTGAACTTTACTAAACCCTGAAATCATTAGTAATGTAGTAAAGGATGGACATGGTGGAGAGGCCCTTACTTTCTATGTAGTTCTAGACCATGCAGTTTGATGAAGAGGTGAGTGTAAGACTTGCCATGTACTTTTTCCAGTAGAGATTCTTATCTGTATTTCTATTTAATTATTTTACAAAATTTTTAAAATATTTCTATTTTAACTTATTTTACTTAGCTATCTGTTTTTAAACTCCAGGAGTCATTTTTGAGTATCAAGTTAAACTATTGATGTAATGTAATAATTCATTGTTTAATCGGTGAAGTGAAGGCTGGAAGTAAGTTCTTAAGGTGGCTTGTATGTATTTTGTGAAGTCCCTGGATATCATATTCAATACCAAAGTAATAGATTTGGAGGACAGATTTGTTTACTATGTTATGAGTTTTAACTGTTATGTGATATAAATTGCTCTTGTTCTGCCTTTTCAACTTGCTTTGTGTTTTTCACCTCAGACTGTGGCATAATTGATAAATAAGGATTGTATGTATGTATGGTATGCATTCTGTGTTTCTGCCTTCTTGATTCTTACTGAACACCAGGAATATTTGACCACAATCCTTTCTATATACTAGGTACATGGTACACACACTTGTTGATCATTTCCCTATTAACATCCCACAGGTTGTTTTGTTTTTGTTTTGTTTTTTGTTGACCACTTAACTTTTGCCGCTCTTTCCTTCACTAGTTTCTCAGACAGTTAGGCCTGCATCCTAACTGGCAGTTTGTTGATGTGTACGGGATGGAGCCTGAACTCCTCAGCATGGTACCCAGACCAGTGTGCGCAGTGCTGCTCCTCTTCCCCATTACAGAAAAGGTAATTGTAAAGCAAGATTTGCAATTTCTGATAAATACAGATTTTTGATATTGAGTTAAAAAACACTTTTAAAACAAATAATGCCTTTGTTGCATACAATCAACAAACTAAAAAAATAAGGAAGTCTTAATATCTTATTAAAATTACAATTTTAGATTATAAATTGACAATAAAGCTCCGTGTTGATATTTTACTTCCACCTTTTTTTTTTTTTTTAGAAGATATGGTTAACTTGCCTCAGCATTAGTTTAATGTAGCATTTAATAACATTTTCATGAATATTTTTTGCTTTGTTTTTTATTTTTTTTCAAGACAGTATTTCTCTATGTAACAGCTCCAGCTGTCCTGGAACTCACTTTGTATACCAAGCTGGACTTGAACTCAGAGAGGTCTGCCTACTTCTGCTTCCAGGTGCTGGGATTAAAGGCATGTGCCACCACTACTGGACTATTTGAAATTTTAAGTAGATATTTATTTATTATAAAACATAAATAAAGAACATTTAGGTTTTCAACTCGTAAAGCATATAAGCTATTTTGATAATGTTCATAAAAACAGACTTCCTTTGTTTATTTTAAGAAAGTAGGGGAAACTGATGGTATGGATCCTATTGTTTCCAATACAAACTTGATTTGGGAACATTGCTAAACTTAGATACAGTTTAATTGAAAGACTGTGTTAGGCATGATAAATAGCTACCTTAGGTCTGTTTTGAAATAGTGGTTTCTGCATTTAAGTATGGATGGAGTGGAGCTGGAAGGTTAAGTGCGGTTTAGAACATTCTCATAGTCAGTAGAAGGTTAACTATGGTTTAGAACATTCTCATAGTCAGTGGAGCTGGAAGGTTATCTTCTGACTTTAAACTATGAACAGTAGGATGAACTCAGGCCATGTGAAAATGGAGATTTGAAGCCTGAGGTTTCTTACCTGTCCAGGCCCATGGTCCAGACAAATTTCTCCACCCTTGGTCTGGCAGCTGCTTATAAAATAATTATTGAGAGGTTTATATTAATTACTAACTGTTTGGCCTATGGCTCAGGCCCCTTACCAGCTACATTTTACAACTTAATTCATTTTTATTAATCTGTGTCTTGCCACGTGGCTTGTGACTTACCTGTACTTTTACATCTTGCTTCCTTGGGTGCAGTTTGCAACATCTCTGACTCTGCCCTTCTTCCTCTTTTATCTACTCTTTGATTTACCACCTGCCTCTAAGCTTGCCATAAGCCAAAACAGGCTCTTCATCACAAATGGAAACAAAGTATAGTTACAGCATACAGAAAGACATCCCACATCAGAGATGTGTTTGTGGCAGCTTGGGAGAGCTGAGATGTGGATGAATTGACAGGTACAAACTCAAGTCATGCTGCTCTGAGGACAGTTCTGCCCAGGTCACCAAAATGTAGGCTTGGTGACCTAAGTCCATTCATTCCCCCTGAGGATAAATAACACCGCAAGTTTTCTGCCTCCTCTGTGAAGACTCTACATAACAAATTATTCAACAAACTATTTTCTCCATATTTGTAATTCTCTCTCTTACACACACACACACACACACACACACACACACACACACACACACACACACACACACCTCACTATGTAGCCCTAGCTGTCTTGGATTTTACTGTGTAGAACAGACTGACCTTGAACTCACAGAGATTCCCTGTTTCTACCTTCAGAGCACTGGGATTAAAGTGTGTACTGCATACCTGGTCTCTGTAGGAGTTTCTTAAATTATCTAGTTTTAGATCAAATGGATTTAGTCGAGGGCTTTTGCTTAATCTGAACCTCGTAGGAGAGTTAAGACAAATCTTACTCTAGTCCAATGTTGTTGTGATCTTTTCTGTTTACTAAATAAGCAGTAGGGATCTACCTCAGACTTTAGAAATAATGAACTGTAAGAAAATTGAAAAAGTCACTTATGTATAGGTTGGCTTCTTAAATTTTATATTTTAGGTTTTTTGTTGTTGTTTTCAAATAGGATCCAGTATGTAAGCCCAGGCTTGCCTCTATTTTGTAATCCCCCCTTGGCTTCTTGATGATAGTATTATATCTGGGATTGTTTAGTGCCCCACATAGTGCTGTCATGTGTGATACAAAATGCTGATGTTACAGGCATGTGTCAGCACGCTTGACATAGTCGGACTTTCTTAGATGATACAATATGAGGTCAAAATATACTGGCCTCATGTGGGGACAAAATGAGCTATTCTTTGGGTCAGAATTTCTAAAACTAGTGATTTTCCTGATCTACTTTTTTTGGGGAAAATAAACTAGATACTGTCTACTCCGTTTAATATGTGGAAAGATTATATGCATGTAAAAAGCATGTAATCCTAATCAAAACCAGTGGATTATTGTTAGCAAGAACACAATTTTAGTTGCCAGCAACATCAAAATGAAAAAGGGGGAAAACAAAAAGAAAAAATAGCCAACAAACAACAACCTCTTTAACATACAATTTTGATGTAGTTGTACTTATAAAAGTAGGTAATTTATATTAACTTGTATGTATACTTATCTACCACTTTTTGGTATCTCTTATAATTTGGTAGATCTACATTTCATCTCAAAAGTGACATGTTGTAAATATTTAGAGGCCATATAGTACATGGTACATGTTTGGGAAATACAAATTATTTCAGTCTTGTGACTCTTACTTTAGAAATTTAATATTCAACCACCAACTGTTCTGGGTACTTCAGTACATTTATATGGAGTCAGTAATGGTGCTTCAAGTGTGCTCTTATTCCTACTTACCAGCTAGTGGCTTATAGGTAAAGAGCTTATATATGTATTTCTATGATATTTATGTTTTTGTACTTAGTTGTAGTGTTTTTCTCATGGTGGTTTTGTTTACTTTTCTTATAGCTTGTTTCATTTTAGGCTTTCCTCCCTTAATATCGATCTTTGAAGTTATCAGGCCTTATTTTGCTTTGTCAGCAACTAAAACTAAACAGTAGAACTACATTAAACACTTTCACACTGAGACCTTGATGTACTGAACCTTTAAATCAGTTTAAATGAATGAATTAATGTTGGCACAGTCTGAAGATGTTACTTAAATTTTTGATTTAAAGTACATTCATAAAGTCATTTTAAGCATAAATACATCTGTTCTTAAAAGTACTTACTTATTTTTTTAGATTTATTTGTATTTTATGTGTATAAGTGTTTTGCTTGTATGCATATGCGTGCAGGGCTTAAGGAAGCCAGAAGAGGGCATTCAAACTTGTAGAACTAGAGTTACAGCCACTATGAGCCACCATGAGGGCTCTCTGAATCAAACCCAGGAATCTGGGAGAACAGAAAGTACTCTTAACCTGTCACTTTTTAAATTCTGGCTATCCTATACGTATCATTCATATCCTTTATTATGCAGATCCGAAAAAGACTCTGTAAAAGACTTTGGTAAAAGACCAGGATAAAAATTTTTTGGCTTTACGGTAGGCATCTAATTCTCTGACTTCTTAACTATAGACAGACAGCCATAGCAGTACATTAATAAAATTATTAGCATATAACAGATTTAGCTGTGTGGTCTGCATTTTGCTTACCTCTTCTCTCTTGGACTCTCAAAATTATAGAAGCTCGAAGAACAGAAGCAGTCCTCTTTCTGCTTTTCTTTCTCCTCACTCAGTTTACACTTGTATGCTTTATTTAGTGTGAATGTCTGTATTGCTGGGGTTTGAACCTGTAGCTTCATACATGCCAGGACAGCACTACTGTGTATTAAACTCCCATCACTTATTGTGCATTTAATGATTATATTTTAAACCAGGCTATTGCAAAGGTAATTGTTTGATATTGTGAACATTGAAAGTGTTGATACAGATTGCTGTGTGCCTCCTCATGTGGGTGTGCCAATGCTACTTTTAACAATAGCATATGAAGCTGCAATTCATGCTGCTTGAAAGACTGAGGCAGGAGTATCATTTGAGGTCAGAAGTTCTAGACTACCCTGGACAACACAGTGAAACCCTTGTCTGAAAGCAAGCATGAGTAAAGTAAATAATGCTAGAATGTCCTTTTCTCATGCCTTCACCAATAGCTACTATTTCCAGTCTTTTGTCAGTCTAGTAGATGATACTGTGATGATCTTACTTTACATCTTTTCTTATTTTATTCTAAATTTCATTATTTCATTTTTTTTCCTACCAACTTGCATGATCTTTTTAGTGTGTGGTTTTTGCATGTGGATTTTTATTTTTCAATAGTATGAAGTGTTCAGGACAGAAGAGGAAGAAAGAATAAAATCTCAAGGACAAGATATTACATCATCAGTGTATTTCATGAAGCAAACCATCAGCAATGCCTGCGGAACAATTGGACTAATCCACGCCATTGCAAACAATAAAGACAAGATGCACTTTGGTAAGTCCTTCTCTTTTCCCCCCTTCAGATGTGTTATCGTGATTGAACAGTAGGGGGTGCTCTAACTCTCTCAAACTATGAAGCAATGCATCTCTTCTTTGGTTATTGGAATATATGTAGTGCCAGGAGAGGTATTAATCCCCTTTTTCATATTGTTGATGAACAGGCTCAGCAAAGAATGTTTGACTCAGGTTATTTATCCCAAGAGTCTTAGATTCTTAATAATTAAAATAATCTTACCTAAGAAAATACTATACTCCTTTTGTTAGTTTTTTCTGTAATTAAACTTAAATTTTTAATTATTTTTGACACTCTCAGAATCTGGATCAACACTGAAAAAATTCCTGGAGGAGTCTGTGTCAATGAGCCCTGAAGAAAGAGCCAAGTACCTGGAGAACTATGACGTCAGTACCTTTTTTCTGTCTCAACCTCATCCATGGGCAGCATTATAGGGTTGTAGGTTCTGTTTAGTGATTTGTCTTGAAACTATAGTTTGGGGAAACATCATTTGTTATATTCATTACAAGGCCCCCCCCCCAGGTAACTAACTGTACACGAAGTATCTGTAATGTTGTTCAGATGACAGTTCTGTGTCCAGGGAAGAATGAACAGATAAATACAGTTTTCAAATTAATAGCTGTACTCCCTAATCTCATTTGAAATGATTCTTCTCAACATTTATTAGTTTTGAAATTCTTTTTTTTTCCAAAAGCTTTTTGTCTTTTACTAATACCAATAGATGATGTTCTTTGAAATTAGAAAAGTAATATAATGTACATTTATTATATTATTTACTGTCCCAAAATACTTTAGCTGCTTTAAGTTTTAAAAACCTGGAAATTTCATAAGAAATCCTTATTTTACATAAAAGTAAAATAACATGACAGTTGTTCATAATTCCACCATGAAAGGTAGCTATCACTATAATTTTATAGGTAACATGTATGTATATACACAATATTTTTTTAACTGATCACACTATAATACTGTTTTATAACTTGCTTTTTTTACTTATCACAAACGTATTAACACCAGTAAGTATGTATTTAACATTCTTACTCTAATGTCTGAGTAGCTTTCCATTGTATAGTTTATTTAACCAGTGCAATGATGTTTGAAATCTAAGTTGTCCCTCTTCTTTTCACTAAAAATTGTTGCAAATGTATATTACTGTGTCTGAGGTTTAGAACAAGCCTTAATTTCATATAACCACGTAATTAAATATGTCAGCATAGTAACTCCTAGAAGAAAACTGCTGATCAGTTTGCATGTCTTTATGGCTTTAATAACAACAGTTATACTTACACCCCTGATTTTCTAATGTTCCCATTTCTCTGCATCTTTGATAATAGTGTTGTTGGAGCATTTTTAACTTCAGACAACTGAAATCTCTAGCTTCTCATAAACGCATGCCTTTTGCACTATGTTTTTAAATTGCCAACTGAAATGCATGACTAAGCACAAATTCAGCCAGAGCTGCAGGAGCATGCACCTTGGAGAGACAGATGAGATAAGCTTCTTCAGTTTCTGTATGTGAGCTGCTCACTTTATTCCAGGTCTCAAAGGAATAAAGTGTTAAGTGTGGCCTCTAACAGTTAAAGGAAGGTAAATGACCCTCTACTTGCCCTATGCAAATTAGAAACTGTGAGCTAGTCTGTGGTTTCCTGACTCTTAAGAGATTTGTGGGTAGAAAGGACAGAAGCTCAGGCTCATTTGCTTACCTAGATACAGTTCTGAAAGGTTTAGTGCTCAACTGCTCCTAAAGTTCTTCGTTTCCAGCTTTTTTAGAGGATTTTAGAGGGTGAAGATTGAGCTTTGGTACTGTTTTCATTTAAAAGTTGGGTATAATTGTTTTATTTATTTATTTATTTTTGTGAATGATTTATATTCTTATTACAGGCTATTCGAGTTACTCATGAAACCAGTGCACATGAAGGTCAAACTGAGGTATTTAACATTTCTTTTAAAAAATGTTGCTGTGTGTAAATTTGACCTTATATTGCAGGACTGTGGCTTTGGAAAAATACTTGACTGCTGTTGTTTTCTTTCTGTTTTTCCTTGGAATTTGCTTATACAACAGCAGCAATCAGAGTGATAGCAAAAAAAATGTTTTCCCATGCTGCTAACATGCTACATGAATGTCTGCTTTACTTTGCCGGGTTCTTTTACAGGTTGCAGATTGTATATTCTTTGCTTTACTTAACAGGTGGCCTATTTCTTCCCTCCCAGATTCCTGTGACGTCCACAGACATCCAGTTTTTAGCCTGTATGGTCTTTGGGCACCAGTACTGTTGTTCAATGACTGTTGTGGGCCACCATGATGATCTTCAAGTATATGCTGCCTAGAGTTCTTCTGGGTCACACCTGGTCCTTCTCTTGCCTCTGTTTACTTCATTCAGTTCTCTCATCCATTCTTTTTCCCTTTCTCAAATCCTTAATCTCAAAGGCATGTTGTCAGAAAATATTAGAAGTTTATTAATTCAGTTGGTATACTTACAGAACTAGAAAGCTGTCTATTTCCTTTATGTGAGTTGAAATCACATCTTTCAGAGGGCAGTTGTTTTGGAAGAGGAAGGGCACCAGTGGAAGGGAGAAGGTATGGGCCAAAGGCAGACCATGAGGAAGAGTGTGATAAAGTATGTTATATAAAGTGCTGTCTATGATGGAAATGTCATGATGAAACTCATTGTTTTATACAACTAATGTATATTAGCAAAAAATGGGGGAAAGTCACATTTTCACATATAGAATGATATTGCTTATTGGCTTTAAAAATACTTGGAAAATTATATAATTAAGAAATTGACTTTAGATTATTATTAAACCCCTCTTAAGGTGAAAATACGTGGATACTATGAAATAGCTACAATTATTTTTTCAAACTGAATGATTATGGGTATTTGACTAATTGAAGCACTAAGTATCCTTGGAGTTGTCTCTTAAAGTTGTTCTCAGTCTTTTTCAAGTTGTAGACGTGAGTTTTACTCAGTTTACAGGAGACTCATACAGTAGGCAGCTTTGAAATTAGCTCAGTTCTGTTGTTGCGTGTGTGTTGTGATCCTAAGGAAGTTTGGGTTGCAGGGTTGTTGTTGCATTAAAACTAGTGATGAGGGCTGGAGTTATATATGGCTCAGGGGTTAAAAGCACTTAACTGCTAGGAATTGATTTCAAGACCTCTGGAAGAGCTGACAGTGTTCCTTACCTCTGAGCCATCTTTCCAGCCCCAGCAAACAGCCTTCTCTTATTGATTCTTCCAGTCCACCTTCTTTGGGGATCCCTGGGTAAGGGTATATGTGTTTAAAGTCTATTTGCTGCCTAATCATAAGGCAAAACAAAGTTCTCTGAGACAAACAGTGGGCAGACATTAAGAAGCCAATTCTTGGGACTGGAGAGATGATTCAGCAGATAAGAGCACTGGCTGTTCTAACAGAAGTCCTGAGTTCAATTCCCAGCAACCACCTGGTGGCTCACAACCATCTATAATGAGATTTTGTGCCCTCTTCTGGCATGAAGGCAGAATGCTCTATACATGACAAATATAAATCTTAAACAAAGTGAGGTGAATCAATGTAAGATTATTTCACTTCCAGAATATTTGACTTTGTGGTGCCTTCTTTTCTATCCTTTCTGGATCTTTACTAACTGAATGATAGTCAAAGCTCTTTTTGTGCAGACTGAGACTTCATCATCCTTTGTGATTGTGGATGTCAGATGCCTCTCACCAGAATGACCCAGCAACATTTTAGAATGCATTGTCCTTGTAAAGGTTATTAATCTGTGCCTTCTTTCCTGCCCTTCATTTCCCTACAGTTTTAACTCTATTGTATTTCCTGAAATGTAATTCAGTTGGTGACTCCAACTTTTGTTTTCCTGCTGCGGTGATTCCCAGGTGCAGTGGAAGGAATGGAGCATTTTTAGAGGACTTTTTCAGACCTTACTTCCAGTAGAGTAATCTCTTACCAGTTTATCACATCTCACAGTTGAGAATCACTGTTAGAGCCATATCATCTATGTGCATTGTGACTTTAAGACATACTGAGTTGAAAAAAACATAGTTCGAGGGCCATTCCTCATAGTTAATTTTGGCCTCTTTAAAGCTCCTCCTAACCCTAACTGCTTTGGCTAGTTTTCTGTAAATATTTATCTCTACCAATCTCTTATTTTATTGCTATTTTTTTAAAATAATTTCTCTTTATGGAAATACTCCTTCTCTCAGCATCTACATTTCTGATTTCTTTTAGCCTTCAAATTAGCTTCAATGTGACCCTGTTGTTGGTGTTTTGTTTTTCTCTTTGCTGTTTTGAGGGACCCACCACCCAGCTACCAAATAAATATACAGAGAGAGAGAGACTTATTCTTACTTACAAATGCCTGCTCTTAGCTTGGCTTGTTTCTAGCCAGCTTTTCTTAACTTCAAATTATCCCGTCTCCCTTTTGCTTCTAGCCTTTTTCCTTTTCTTACTTCTGTATATCTTACTTTCACACTTGCTCTGTGGCTGGTTGTGTGGCTATTTGGCTAGCCCCTGGTGTCCTTGTTCTCTTGCTCCTTCCTTCCTCTCCTCCCAGATTTCTTCTTCTATTAATCTCTCTGCCTGCTAGCTCCACCTATTCTTTCTCCTGTCTTGCTATTGGCTGTTCATCTCTAATAAACCATCAGGTATTTTAGACAAGCATAGTAACATAGCTTCGCAGAGTTAAACAAATGCAACATGAAAGATTGCAACACATTTTGGCATCATTAAACCAATGTTTCACAGCATAATCAAATATAAATCTTAAAATAATATTCTACAACATGACCCTTATATGAAGCAGTTCTTATAACTAGATAGATTTTATTTGTTCTGTAAACTCTTTCATATGACTTCAGTGTTTTGAATTTTTTATTTTTGTATTCTTTTTTATCTAAATAAAATGTAGTTTTTTTCAGGCCAAATATGGTGGTATAAGTTTACAATTTTAGCACTTAGAAGATTGAGGCAGGAGAATCAGCAGTTTGAGATAACCTGATCTACACACTGAGTTTCAGGCTCACCTAGGCTGCATAGTGAGACCCCGTCTAAACAAACACAATAATGTACATTTTCCTACATTTTAATCATTCTACAGTTAGGACCTGTTTGAACTGTTGTCATAATTTACTTGCTATTGTTTTTACTTTAGTGATATATAAAGTACTTCCTATAAATAGATAGTACCTTAGCTTATGAGGTAGTGAATTTTATCTTTTGTTGTGGTTCTTAGGTCTAGAATTTATGTCTGGTTTATTTGCACATTTTAAATTATTCAGAACTGTTCTTTACACATAGGCTCACTACATATTTACTGTTTCCAGTGTTAGGTTAGAAATGTCTTTAGTAATATGAAAACTTAAGAGAAAAAAAGTCTCACAGGCTAGGAATATGGCTCAATAGTTAAGAACACTTACTGTTTTTCCAGAAGAGTTTTTCCAGATGTACCCCAGCTAGCTCACAGCTGCTGTTACTATATAGTACAGGTTGTTTGATTCCTTCTTCTGCCCTCTGTGGGTACACCTACATGCATATGGTACAAATACACACCTTTAATCTCTGTCCTTATGGGAGGCAGAAGCAGGAGAATCTCTGAGCGTTCTGATGCAGCAGCCAAAATTCTGTACCATGTACCATGCCCCAGACTAGCTAGGAATACACAATGAAACAAAAACCAAAAGACAAAAATATTTGGTTTTTGCAGTTCTTTAGTAAATATTTTCAATAGAGCAGTTAACATTTTTATATTAGTTCCTTGTTTTGTTGCGTTGATTTTGCACATTACAAGACAATCTTACCAGCAGCTCCTAGTAATTGTGTGAATGACCTCTTGTCACTGAAGGAAGAAAGCACACACTGTATATTCTCAAATCCATTTTACAATTGGCTTCAACCTCAACCAGGAAAAAGTTGCTTTCTTCATCTCATTTCAGAATCATCTGCCACCTGTGGGCTTAAGAATCTTGATACGTTAATCTCAATTCTTGTTTGTAGTTAGTTTATCAAACTGTTTTTGTCAGGTCCTACAGAAGACCTAGATCTTTCCTACCCAAATTAGTTTGCTTAGGCTGCCACAAAAATATATAATTAAAGTGGCTTAAAGAGCAGAAACTTTTTCCCTCACAGTTTCGGATGCTGGAAGTCTAAGATAAAGGTATTATCAGGCATCTCTCCCTGGTTTCTGATAGCTTCGGTGTGCATTTTGGGAATGGGAGGGAAAGAGCAAGAGAGAATGAGAATGAATGTGAGTGTCGTTGGTGTCTCTTTCCTTATGGATTCTAGTTACACTATCCTATGACTTGTTTTAGTTTACTTTCTGTTGCTGAAAGCAACTTGATTACAGCTTGCAATCCATACCAGAGGTAAGTGATCGAGTAGTAGTAGGGCAGGAATTTGAAGATGAGGACTAAACAGAGATCCTGAAGGCTGCTTACTAGTTTGCTGACCCTGGCGTGCTCAGTATACTTTCTTCTACACCCCAGGACCACCTTCCCAGGGACAGCACCACCCACAGTGGACTGGGCCCTCACACATTAATCACTAATGAAGAACATGATGTACAGCCTTGATTAACTCCAAGCCCAGCAGATAGAGGCATTTTCTCAATTGAAGTTTCTCTTTTCAGATAATCATAGCTGTGGCAACTTGACAAAACAAGACAAACAAACCCATAAAAACGAATCAGGACACTATCACTTAATAGCTGTTTGGTAATAGAATTTCAGTTTTAGCATGATAGTAAGTCTAATACCGTATTTGGACTTTTTACATAACCTCGTAAATGCAGGAGCCTTCTGGTATACCCCTTGTTGCTGAGGTGGTGTCACCCCTTTCTCATCTTTCAGATCTCACCTTAAAAGTCATTTTTTTCAGGGAAGCCTTTTTTCAATCACCTATCTGTGATACATTTTATCATAAAATACCATTTTCTTCCTGGTCTTTTAAAAATCTCTAATGAGTTTCTTCTCCCTTTGATTTATGTCTTCATTCTGCTCACTTACTAGAATGTGGGTCCCATGAGAACATGCACTTTGCCATGCATGCTGGCTGAAATAGGCTTCAGTAAGAAATAATGTAGTATCAAGGTTAGAACATGGGATATAGGTTTTCATACTGATTACTCTGCTTGTGGACAAGATATTTTCCTTGTGTAAACTACAGATTATACTGCCTACTTTATGAGATTGCTATGAAGATTAGTTGAGTTGATATCAAAAGCTGCTTTAAAATAGTGCCTGGCATTTACTCGACAGTCAGTGAATAACGATGGCGAATCTATTTTACCAGGCACTGAGAAAAACTGAAATGAGCAGTAATGAGAATAAAGCCAGATCAAAAGATGCTTGGACTTTATAGGCATTTCAGAGCTACCAGAGACGCTATGTATAGTGTTTACCAAGTTGGATTTACAAATTGGATTCAGATGATGAGATTGTGTTCATTTTATAGTAGGATATAGTGTTTTTGACTTGTGAAAGGCTTGAGCTTATGTGTAGGAGTCTAAAGGTCATAGCAGATACCTTTGGTCTTTTATGTTTGGGTAGAAGCTTATGAACTCTCAAGGGAGAATAATGGTAAGGCAAAAAGAAACTTCAGGATTGCTTTGGTGTTACAAGGAGTGGACAGAAAAAGAGGAGTCGGTAGTTAATAATGTACGTTGAAGTTGATCGCAGATATCAATGGCTTCTTTTCTACACTCAGAACATTTCCATGGGAATGGAGGGGCAGGGGATTATTGCATGCTGAGATTTACAAACTAAATGAGAAATCTGTTGAGTCACTATTATTCAGTAGTCTTTTCAGAAGATTGGCTGTGGCCACAGTGGAATTGTTCCTTAGATATTTTTCACTATCTCACCAGTATTGTCTGCCAGACATTGGCTATGGGTTATTGGGAACAGTAGGCCCACTTCACTTCATTCTGTTTACTTATTGAAAGGTACTGCTTTTTTGTTTGTTTGTTTGTTAACTAAACGTAAAACAAAACAAAACCAGGAGAGTGGCTATGAGTAATTTTCAGTGGAGGAGTTTGTCTATCCTCTGATTTTTAAAATTCACTATTTCACCATTTTGTATTTGATTCTAGATAGCAAGAATGAAAGCTTTGTTAGGTTAACTTCCCCTTAACAATGCTACAGAAGTGATTCAGAGTGTGTGTGGTTTACTCCTCAGGAGCTTTAAGGTTACAGGTATTATCTCCCTTTACAGATGAAACACCTGCCGAGCAGTGGGGTTCAGCTGCTGCCCCCAAGGCTTAGCCAGAACTTGAACTCGGGCAGTCTTGCTGCGTGGTCCTCTTCTAGTCCTGCCAGCCAAGTGCTGGGATTGCAGGTGTGTGCCCCTCGCCAGGCCACACAGCACAGTAAAACGTCAGTATCGGATTGTGCAGCCAGTTTACAATTTCCATTAAAGTGATGATCATCCTACCTTGGGCGGAAATGGACTGTGTGAAAAACAGTAACTTGATGGTCAAGTTGTACTTGAATTTTATTGCTCCATTGATTTTGTGATCTTTCTTTCTTTACAGCACCATGTTAGAAAAATTAGTGAGGTTACATTAAGCAAAGTTTTCATCAAGAGTAGTGTTCTACATGTTTGCTGTAGTAATGTGTGGCCCAATGCTAGATGCAGTTAAATATTATAATAGTTACTGAATCAAAATGACTATAATTAGGCATAAGTATATTTCATTAATTTAAAAAGGACTCTAAGTAGCAAATCTAAGTCCTTTCAGAATGTTGCCAGATGGTTCCAAGTTGATATGGTCTGGATATCTACCAGATTACCTGCCACATAAAAAGCTTCTGTTCAGACATGATGATTTTGATAGCATGAGTATCTTTAATTTTTAATGAATAGTCCACAGTGCAATAATAGAAAAAGTATGCAAATCATACATGAAGGCAAGAAAGAAAATCCAAGTGTGCTTTGCCTTCAAACTCTTTCATGTCATTTGCCAAAGATCTTCTGTGTAAATTATAGTAATTACTTTTATTTTCTTAGCTTACAAAAGCATATTATGCTTTCAAATAAACATGCTAAAATTGAAAGTGTACCAAAAATACATTTAGTATTTAGTTACATACTTAATTCTAGCTTTTTTGCTTAATCTAAACAGTTGAGGAAAAGGAGATTTTCTTATTTTAGTGTGAATAGTTTTTATTTAAAACATTTTCGGAAATAATTCTTAGCATACATTCAGGTGAGTAAATCAAACTTTACTTTCTTGTTTAATTTTGATGTTTATATTTTTAGTTTTTAAACTTAAAAATAGATTTTTATTAAATATTCTTTACTCAGGTGTTCATTGAAGATTATCCCCCAGAGATTTCTCTTAGTCGAGACTAAAGGGATAGACATACTTAAGGTTTTTCAGTCCATGGCATAAACTGTCTTTCTTCACTTGACCAACTAAACTGATTTGAGCATGTTCTCTGTCAAAGGATGTGCATTATAAATACGAATAAGTAGTAGTTTTTGTCTTCAGGGGTTTTTTATTTCAGACACTGATGACTTTGAGCATAGCCAATGCTAATATTAAATTCCTAACTGTTCTAATTTAAAATTGATTTTTAAACAGTTTCATACATGTAAATAGTATATTTTAATACCAGTGTTAATTTCTATTTTTAAAATTTTGTCTTCTTGGCAGAAGGAAATAATGTTTTCTTTTTAATGACTCTTCAAAGATTAGTAAATTTGTGAAATGAATTTAAATCACAAAATCAAATTTAATATTTAATGAAATTACAATGTAATCTGGCCTGGTTAATGTTGTTGACTTAAAAGCAAGTCTACTTAATCATTGGATAAGGTTCTGATTTCAAGTATGTAATGACAGATAAATATATATAACTAAGAATATTTCACACACACAGTTGTGTGTTTCCGTATTCCTGATGGGCAGATTGGTTCCAGGAATACTCATAGATAACAGATTCCTTGTATAAAATGATTATTTAACTTTTATTTAGCATTTATTTTAAATATCCTATGAGTAGAATGCTTTAGTATTTGCCTATAATTTATGCATATCTTCTTATGTTCTTAAAATCATCTATAGATTACTTATTAATAGATTTTATGGAATACTAAGAATATATAATAGAATTTTCAGTCATTGATTGGTTAAATCAACAGATGGAGAGTTTATAGCAACATAGCTGTGTGTGTGAGAGAGAAAGAGAGAGAGAGAGAGAGAGAGAGAGAGAGAGACCCAATTAGAATCTAGTTGACTTTTGACTTAGCCAGCACATATTGCCAATATAGAAAGAAAGTTTAAAGTTGGTTGGTATGTTTATTAATTGTGTAGATACAGTTTATGGTTTTATTGCAGACTGAAGTGAAGATGTTTCCAGTCTTAAAATATCTTATTTCCTTTATTTTGTGTGCACCTGCATGCATGTGAGTGAATATCAGACATGGGGAAGGTTCATTCCTTCCACTCTGCAGGTCCAGGAATCAGACTTAGCTTGTTAGGCTTGGTAGCAAGAGCCTGTGCCTCTTGAGCCATCTCATTGGCCCTGAAGCATAGCAGACATCATTCCGTTCAGCCAGAACTAATTCCTGCTACCTACGGAGGTGCTCACTCTCATTTATAACCCTTTGAGGACTTTTTTGTTTTCTTTCCTCTGCTATGACAGAGAGAGGTATTAGGAAGAACTTAGTTCCTATATAGAATTTAAGTAACTGATTATCTTGAAAGAGACAAATGGAAACAGCAAAATGTAGTTAAGGTATGTAAGTCCGATTTTATCAACAAGTTTGAAATTATAGAGGCTGGAGAGATGGCTCAATGGTGACATCAGCTCAGTTTGGTTCCCAGCACCCATGTCAGGTGGCTCATGGCCCCTGGACAAATCCAGCTCCAGCATACCTGAAACCCTCTTTTGGCCTGCTTGAATATCCATCCTCACATGGACATACCCACACACAGACATAAATATAAAATTAAATATAAACAAAAAATAAGTTCTTTTGACAGTTTGAAACTATTTTTTGCTCATTTTTAAATCTTACTTTACTTTCCATAACCTTACTTTGACAGGGCTTGGAATAAATTTTTTGAAGGCAGGTTCATTTCCTTTTGTTCTTCATACTGAGAAACACTGGACTGACTCTCTCCTCCCTCCTCAGGCTTTCACGGAGGCCTCTTCTGTCTCGGTTTCTTCTCTCCTTTTCTAGTCTTAGAAATGGGAACACTAAGCCATTCATTTAAGGGAATCATCTGTATTGAGCTCAGCAATTCCTTCTTTCAGATCTAACTACATACACTTCTCCCATGTGAAAGTATCATAGATACAAAACCAGATTGACATGTATGGAGATGGTACGGTTATTCTCTTTTTATATTCTGACTACAGTTCACAGGGCATTGTTAGGATGAAAGAATTACACTTAATGAAAAGCATATTTGGGGCTACTCTCAAATTATATGAAAAGAATTTCTGAAACTTAGTTTAAGGTAGCTTGACAACAGGGAGTTCAAATTTCATGTAACACTAAAAATTACTGGCTGAAGTAAAAACATAATTTTTAAACCTGCCTGGGAGAGTGTCAAGAAAGTCTCTGGTGGCTGTGGGCATCTGCTACGTATGGTAAAGAAAGCTTCTCTTGTGCATTTGCCTATGAAGTCTGTAGTGCTATTTTATGCATTTTGTTTCTAGCTAGTACTTGATTTTGACATCTTTGCCAATTAAACAGGGTAAACTTTTAATCTTTCAAATAAATCTGACTTTATTTTAAATTCCAACTTTAAATTTTTTCTAACCCAGTATATTGTGCTGAAATCTAACCTAAAATTTGCAGAAATTTATTTAGAATCAAATTATGATTTTGATTTTAAGGTTTATAAGCTTTATGTGAATATATATTATCTTTGCACAGACACACATATGCATCTTTAAAAGATTATATGTTTATAATCTTTTTTTTTTTTTTACCATATTCAGCATTCCTAAAAAGGTTTTTGTTTTTCTTCCCGTGTACTGTTTTTTAAGACTCAGTGAAAGTTCTCATATTAAAAGAACACTTTGTGGATTAGAGTTGGCCAGGGATTATGAGCACCTGATGCTCTCCCATAAGACCAGCCACTGGTTTCTAGTACCCTTATCTGTTGGAACTCCAGTTGCAGAAGATCAGATACTACCTCTCACTTCTGTGGGCATTGCACTTGTGTGATACACATTCATACAAACAGACCCACATACCTGTAAATAAAAATTTAAAAGAAAAAAAGATTTTTTAAGGTACCAAAAATAGCCTATTATACTCAGTTATGGGCAAATGAATATTTTTATTAATGAGTCATAGCCATATCATAATTTGAGAAGCTAATTTTTTTTTTTTAAAAAAAGCATTTAGTATGCTCTGTTTGGTTTATG
Source organism: Sigmodon hispidus (assembly GCA_004025045.1). Classification (NCBI taxonomy): domain Eukaryota; kingdom Metazoa; phylum Chordata; class Mammalia; order Rodentia; family Cricetidae; genus Sigmodon; species Sigmodon hispidus. Next base: position 84,914 of record PVIH01006558.1, read on the forward strand.
GTATTTATTTTCAATATATAACCACTCCTTTCTGAAGATCCAAATAGTTTCTTTAAGACATTGTAAATAAATAATCATAAAAACAAAAATCAGTCACTGTTGGGGATGTAGCACAGTGGTAGTTTGCCTTTTCAGTCTGCAGTATCAAAAAACAAACAAACAAACAAACAAACAAAAAACCAAAATGGCTATAAAATAAAGGAGTAAAGTTTTATTCTTTAAAAACATTTTCCTCTGAAAGATTTCTTTATGTTACTTAATGTGTATGGGTGTTTTGTTTGTATGTACGGCTTCAGACCACATGCATTCTTGGTACCTGCAGAGGTCAGAAAAGGGCATTAGATCCCCTGGAACTAGAGTTAAAGATGGTTGTATGCTACCATGTATTGGGAATCAAGCCCACGCCCTCTACAGGAGCAAATGCTCAGCACATAGGAGACTGGGACAAAAAGAGTTTGAGACCAGCCTAAGGAATGTAGTGAGGCCCATCTCACAGTCCCCTCCACTCCCACCGCCCCCACAATTCCTATGAAACCTTAACCCAACCATAGTCCTTTGGGATCACGTTCTATATGTTTTGGAAAATAGTTCAAGTATCTTTCATGTTCAAGAAATGACATGTTATAATGTAATTATAGATATAACTTTGGCTATAAGCCAAAATGTATTTGTTGTAGCATTTTATAATTTAGATGTCACCTACTAGATATTAAGTACTTTTAGGCTGGCCCTCTGCCCCTTTTTGAAAGTTCTAGGTAATTTTATTTTGGTCTTTATAGCAAGCAATTTCATTTTATAGCAAGCATTTCAAAACTATCAGAAGAACACATTTTTAAAAAATGTATAGAGTTTGTGCATATAATCTGTAAAAGGAAACTTTCCCTTTAAGGGCCTGGAATTTATGCTTTTATTTACCTCCTTTCTGAAAATAGTTATAAATTTGACAGTTAGAAAGGAAACTAGAATTATGTTTGGGAAATGAAAGTAGAAATGATAATAGATATATCTATAAATCAGTGAAATTATTGGCATTGATATGGTGAGGTAGCTATCCATATTATGGAAAACATTGTTGTTGAAGCCAGATGTTAGAGTTTTGGGACTACAGGGCCCTAGTTATAGGGCTTCTGCCTCCAGATAAGCCATTGTAGAGGCCCTGTAGTCATTGCCATTGCCCTCTCCTTTTCTTTTCTCCCTTAACTTTGAGTTTAAATAAGAGTCAGAATGTTTAGTTTTCTATCTTGCTAAATCAGTGTCTTGTTGGAAAAGTAGAATATTGTATCTTTATAATGTCTTTGGGTTTCTAGAAAGAGTCTGTCTGAAGGACTATAATTAAGATTTAGGTTTACAGGTTATTCCTTGCTTGTTTCTCCCCTAGAGTTTTTGTTTGTTTGTTTATTTGTTTTAACTAATTGAAGGTTTGTGTGTAACACTTCAGATGATTGTTATCATTTTCATCATAAAATATTTTAATTAAGATTTGTATGTGACACTTTTAGACATAATGCTTCTCTATACTTAATGGACTATATGTATCTAGTAAAGACATGACTTTACATGTACTGAGCAATGAAAAGTTGGGTGACTTTCTGTTTTCATTTTATTACAGTACTCTGGAATCAAACTACAATATCCTTGAAGCCTACAATATCCTTACATGTTCTGTGTAGAGTGATATAGATAATGTTTCATTACACCATCAAGATACCAATGTAGTCTGCCAGTGGGACATAGAGTTCCGTTAATGTCTTGACAAACATTGGTGCTATTAGTATTTTTAATCTGATAGTTGTTAATGACCTTGGATTCCTTTATAATATGAGAGATTATTATTATGACCTACAGGCAATTAAAAATAGAATGAAAATTTAGAGTTACTGCTTTAACATTTAAAATTTCAAATACTTATTAGCAAGTATGATTATGTATAATCCCAGCACTGAGGAGACAGAGACAGGATCCTTGAGTTCTAGGCCAGCTTGGTCTACAGAGTGAGGGCCAGGACAGCTGAGGCTACACAGAGAAATCCTGTCTCTAAAATAAAATAAAATAAAAAGTTACTTAGTAAACCTTTAAGTCGGGCATAGAAGCAAATAAGACCCTGAGTAATAGCTTCATTGTGTCATTTAAATACACATTTAACGTCTCTAATACAAGTTCAGAATCTGAGATGACATCTAACCAGGTACAGTTTTAATTTCAAAAGCTTTGAATTTGGAAACACTTGGATCAGGGCCATTTAACCTGTTGTTACATATGGGAAACAAGGCAGTATAATAATACACAAATATTAATACTGTAGAATGTTAGTCATGCATACAAATATAGAATTCTTATGTTTGAAACATACTGACTTGGGATTACAACCTCCCCTGTCTTCTGTCATATATGCTTACACTGAAAAATATGATGTGCAGAGATAGAGCTAAAATCACATGTAAATATTATGACAGTGCTTGGGTAGAGGCTTATCTTCATGTTTAGAAATAATGGTAATTTTTTTATTATCTATTTTTTATTTTTATTTTTTAATTTTTTTCTATCCCCCTACTACTCTGTATCCCACCCCTTCTCCCAGTCCTCCCCACCCTCTCCCCTCCCTTTTCCTCTCCCTCCCCCCACCTTGTTCACCCCCCAGAGAAAGCACTTCAGTCTGGCATATCCAGTTGCGGCAGATCAAGTCCCTCACCCAAGTATCAAGGCTGAGAAAGGTGTTTTTCTCGATAGGTGTGGGCTTCTAGGAGCCAGTTCATGGACCCGGGATAGACTCTGGAGCAAGAGGCTCCAGAAACTGCCCATGCCTTACAACTGTCATCTATATTCAGGGAATCCAGGTCCGTTCTATGAAAGTTTGCCAGCTGTTATTCCAGAGTCTGTGAACTCTCAACAGCACGGGACTGCCTACTCCATGGGTCTCCCCATTGTGATCCTGATTCCTTCCCTCATGGAATCTCTCCTCCCTGTCTTCAACTTCTCTCAGCCTGATGTTTAGCTATGGATCTCTGCATCTGCCTTCACCAGCTGTTGGATGAAAGTTCTATAATGACAATTTGGGTGGTCATTCATATGATAATAGGGAAAGGCCAGTTTAGGCACCCTCTCCACTTTTGCTTGGAGTCCTAGCTAGGCTCATCCATTGGGTTCTTGATTGTTCCCTAGAATCAGGTTTCTCTAATTTCACAATGGTTCCCTTTATCAGAATAGCCTCTTCTTTGCTCTCCCTCTCTGTTGCCACCTCCCCCGACCATCCCATTCTCTAATGTTCTCTTCTCACCTCCCCCCCATGATCAATATTTTCTCAGGAGAGCTTTTATGTTTTTCCTTCCCAGGGGTATCTATAGGTGTCTCTCTTAACTTTCTATTATGTAGCTGCTGAGAGTGATATGGATTGTAGCCTGGTTAACCTTTGTATTACGTCTAAAATTCACTTATGAGTGTGTACATACCATGGCTGTCTTTCTGGGTCTGTGTTACCTCACTCAGGATGATACTCACCTATTTGCCTGCAAATTTCAGGATGTCTTTTTTTTTTTTTTAACTGCTGAGTAGTTCTCCATTGTGTAAATGTACCACAATTCTTTAATCCATTCTTCAGTTGAGGGGCATCTAGGTTATTTCCAGGTTCTGGCTGCTGTGAACATAGTTGAGCTAATGCCCTTGGCATAAGAATGTGCATCCCTTGGTTATATGCTGAATGATGGTATTGCTGGATAATTGGATAGATTGATTACCAGTTTTCTGAGGAACTGCCATACTAATTTCCAAAGTGGTTGTACAAGTTTATATTCCCACCAAAAATGGAGGAGTGTTCCCCTTACTCCACATCCCCTCCAGCATAGGCTGTCATCTGTGTTTTTGATCTTGGCCATTCTGACAGGTGTAAGATGGTATCTCAAGAGTTGTTTTGATTTGATTTGCGTTTCTCTGATGGCCATGTATGTTGAGCTGTTCTTTATGTGTCTTTCAGCCACTTGGAGTTCTGTTGAGAATTTCTTGTTTAGCTCTGTACCTCATTTTTCATTTTGGTTCATATGGTTTTTTTGACCACTAGTTTTTTGAGTTCTCTATATATTTTATATAGAGAAATCAGTCCTCTGTCAGATTTAGGGTTGGTGAAGATCTTTTCCCATTTTGTAGGTTGTCGTTTTTGTCTTGTTGACCCTGTCCTTTGCCTTACAGAATCTCCTCAGTTTCAGAAGGTTCTGTTTGTTAATTTTTGCACTCAGTGTCTGTGCTACTGGTGTTACACTTAGAGAGTGGTATCCTGTGACAATGTGTTCAAGAGTAAGAAATATTTGTAATTTCTATCTTGCATGATTATTGTGGGAATCCATAGCCTTAGTATTTTAGGACCCCTAATATGAGATATTGAGTGATAGCTTTGGCTACTATTGCCTGATCAATGTATAGAGATACTTGTGTGAGTGCATTCATTAGGACATTGTTTATAGTTGTAGAAAACTAGGGACACCCTAAAAGTGCAATGTCTTCAAGATGCATCATCTCTATGATATAGCTCTTTAAAGACTAGTATGTTGCATTGGAAAATGTGGAGATACTGAGGTAGATAGGAATTACAAATATGACTAATGAAAAACAAAACACGGAGAATTATCACCTTTTGTAAAAGCAAAAGAATGTACATTTTAACAAATTGTGAGAGGCACATTGATGTAGGCTGTCATGAGACTGACAACCTACATGAGTCCCTGTAAGCAGCCCCAAACGGAGGAGTCTCTGCACAGTGGGAATGCTGGATTTTAGCCAACTATTGTACTAAGGGTAACTAAACTGAAAACAGCTCAACCTCTGGATGAGTTACAAGACTCATTTCTCTATACTGACATCTAGATGAGGCATTCCTATTCTTAAATGTAGATACTATTTATCTCTGTCTCTGTCATTCTATGTAAGATGTCTTTTAACCAAACCAGCACCCTGTCAGACAAAACAATCAACAGAATGAAGCTTAAGTATGTTGTAGATGTTGGAACTATCAAAGAATGTGTAATAATTGCATTAAAGGTTCAAGTGAACAAGATGGGCAACATGTATCAATAGATATTGTCAGCACAATTGAAAACTGTAAGAAACAATTAAATGGACATGCTAGTATCAAAACTCAGAACCAGAGATGAAGAATGCCTTTAACAACTTTCCAGTAGAGTCAGAAAAACTGAGGAAAAAAAACAAAAAACAAAATAAAACTCAATGTATTTGGGCTGGGGAGATAGCTCAAGGGGTAGAAGTGCTGGCTCCATAGGCTGAGCTCTGCAGGACCCACACTGAAGCCAAGACATGCATCTGAGTCTGTAATTCCAGGACCTTTAGGATGAGATGGCAAACAGAAAGAGGAGAAGCTCCTGAAGCTCCTGAGCCCCTAGCCTGGTGTATGGAACAGAAAAATAATAAAAGAGACTCCCTCAAACAGGTGGAAGATGTGGACCAATGACCACAGTTATTTTCAATCTTCCACATGTATATCCTGGCATGCATGTGCGTGAATTCACTCACATTTAAAAAAGATTCAGTGGACTTCATGACAAATCACAAAAAGCTACTTAAGTAACATCACCTACAAAAAGAAATTAAAATTTGCTTGGACAAGACAAGGCAGAAGAATATCTATGAGCTGTGGATAATCTCAAACTATTTTACATGGAAGTGGAATCCTGTATAAAAAGAGGTAAGTGGGGGCAGTTAGGAAGTAAGGCCTTTGGATATAAAACATCAGAAGAATCAATGGGTAAAAAGTTTTTCAAAAATAACTGAAGGCATCAAACCATATCTTCAAGAACTTCACAGACATTATAGCATAAAAATTCCTGTCATCAGACACCTTCCCAGAATGTAGAAAAAAATTCATACTTAAGAAAATAAGAGATAAGTAAAAAATGTTGAAACTCCTCAGAAGAAACAGGTCTATTTAGATAGCAATAAGAACAAATTCCAGGGGTTGGAGAGATGGCTCAGAGGTTAAGAGCACTGGCTGTTCTTCCAGAGGTCCTGAGTTCAATTCCCAGCAACCACATGGTGGCTCACAACCATCTATGATGACATCTGGTGCCCTCTTCTGTATACTGTATACATAATAAATAAATAAATAAACAAATAAATAGAAGAAAGAATTCCAGCAGGTTACTCATATGCAGTGAGAGCACAATAAGATATTATTGTTGAAAGTATTGAAAGAATTTGGTGAGAAAAGCTTTTTAAGATAGAGAAATAAAATCTTCATAACAAAAATGAAGAGATTCATTCCCAGTTTATTTACATTATAAGAAATATAAAAGAATTTCTTCATACAAATAACATTATGATACAGGAAAGAATTTGGACCTATGCAGGAATTATGAAGTATTGGAGATTGGGCAAGTAAAGGTAATTAAAAATGTATTTTTAAAGATTTTTATTTTTAACTCTGGGTGTGTGTGCGTGTGTGAGTGCAAGTGCCTGCAGAAGCCAAGGCTGGAATTGCAGGTGGTTGTGAGCTGTATGATGTGGGTTCTGAGACTGAACAAGAGCAAGTAGGTCTTAACACCTGAGCTATCTTTCCAGACTCTTTTATTGCACTAAAAGATAATTGTGTATCTGTATACTCACTTGTAACGCAGTACTTAGGAGACTAAGACAGGAGAATCTCAAGTGTGAAACCAACTTGGGCATCATAATAAGACCTTATCTCCAAAAGCAAAAATGAAGCCCAAATTGTCTAAATAAACCTGTTGGAAGTTTATATCATATGTAAAAATATGTGATGATAGTACAAAGAATAGGAGAAAATATTTTGATAATACTGCTGTGAGGTTCTAATATTATGTATCATATTGTGAGCTATTATTTGAAGGACACAGCAGCTGAATGGTGGTGGCACATGCCTTAAATCCTAGCAATTGGGAGGCAGAGGCAGGCAAATCTCTTTAGTTTGAGGCCAGCCTGGTCTACAGAGCAAGTTCCAGGACAGACAGGGCCACACAGAGAAACCCTGTCTTGAAAGATCAAACAAGAAGATCAACAAAAAGAATATTGTGACTTAACTGTAAATTCTAAGACAATTGCTAAAATAGATTTTTAGGAGTATAAACATACCCCTATAGTAAAGATAAGTAGAATCACAAAATAGTTTTTTAAAGACACAACAGAACAAGGAATAAATGGAGAAAACTAACAATATAGTTTATAATCCAACCGTAGGAAAAAATGACATTCAATTAATAAAATTTTAAGGCATTTAAGTGTAGAGATATATTGGAAGAATATAAACTTAGTTAAAATCATGGCTGAACTATATAATACAAGAGGATCATTTTAAATAAAATATATGAAAAAATGACAGTTAAAATGTAGGAAAAGGGGGCTGGGAGAGACGATGGCCTCCTTAAGAGAGTGTACTACTCTTCCAGAGGACCCACGTTTATTTCTCAGAACCCGCTTCAGGTACCTCATAACCAGTTCTAGGGGATCTGGTGCTGTCTTCTGGCCTCCAAAGTACCTGCACTCTTGTGCACACAACTGTCACATACGCATACATCCACACACATATTAAAAGTGTGCCTGTTGCCAGGTGATGGTGGTGCATGCCTTTAATCCCAAGCACTCAGTAGGCAGAAGCATGTGGCTCTCTGTGATTTCAAGGCCAGCCTGGTCTACAGTGTGAGTTCCTAGACAGGCAGGGCTATGCAGTGAAATTCTATCTTGAAAACAACAAAGTCTGTACTAAAGGTGTACAGATGTTTTTGTCATTATTCTGTATGATTCAGAACAACAACTTTCCATGGGTTGACACTGTATAAGAAGTAATTGAGATGACTTTGAGTATATGAGAAGCTGCATGCAAGTTATATGGAAATACTGTTACAGGATTTTATGTGAGAGATCTGAGTATCCACAAATTTGTGTATGCCAGCATTTCTGGAGCCATTCCTTCATGGATATAAAGAGACATTTGGGCTAATGGGTAAAAACATTGGATGCGATACCAATGAATGGGTTTTGTTTATGCTCAGATAGTCTCAGGAAGAAAGGTCATGAGGGAAGGCAGTGCAAGTTGAAATGACAAAGCATATGGAGCATCAAGGATTTATCTGATATTTCCCGTATCATTTGTGTTTTTATAATCTTATAAATTTGAAACTACTAAAAGAAAAGTTTTAAAAATTGTTTTTAAAAAAAAGTAAGAATAAGGCCATCAATCCCTAAGGTGTGCTTGTGTAGTAAGCAACTGAGAGGAATCACAAGTGTCGGCTCTGGGACAGAGTGCTTGCTTGCCTACAGCCTGCTGCTGTAAAACAGTGGCCTTCTCCAGCCTCACAGTCCTCTCTGCCATGTGGCTTCTTGGCCCTCTTTGTTACCCTTACGTGACCACACATGGACTGTTAATTCTCCTTGTGCTCTGTCTGAGTGGTAAAATTATATCTGCCCTAGAAATCTCAGGTCTTTTGCCAACACCATGAAAAAATAATGTTTAACTTAATAGATTGAAAGGTAAAAATCAAATCCCAGACCTATTCTTTAACATGTTTTACTTGTTCCTATTTGTGGTGTGTGTGTGTGTGTGTGTGTGTGTGTGTGTGTGTGTGTGTGAATTAATTCTTGGTCCAGAATGCCTTTTTCCATTTCATCTCTATCAACCTTCCATCATTATTGCAGTGTGTAAGTTTGGTATGAAGCTCTGTTCTCCCCCATTCTTAGGAAATGGTTATTCTCCGCTACTCTAGTCCCCACCTCTGTCTCACTCTGCTCCTTTTCCCCCTTTCACTAATTCCCTTTTCTCTTCTTCCTTTTGCCCCACCTTTGCATGAACTCAGATTGAATGCACCAGTCTATGAGAGCAAATACCTTTATTCCCATAAAGTATGGAATTTCTTCATATATTTCTGGCACATAATTAATATTATGAATGCTAGCTAACATGCTGAACTTTAATTAAACCTCCAGTGGGGAAAATGACAGTTTTGTTTTAGGCTAGTGTATAACTTACACACAAGAGTACCATTAAGGATCATAGGTTTTCAAGGGTCTGAAGAGTTTTGAAGATCATTTCAAGCTAAATTGCTTTCCTAATGTCATAACTGGTAAAATATAGTATCACCAAAGAACTGATGACTGTTCTTTTTCTGTCTTCTCACCATAGTTATATTGGTGATGGCTTTGTCAGGCTAGAGATAAATCTCATATACTGTTATTATCTGTTGAAGGTGACAATTATCAGGTCACTGGACTACCACTGATAAGTTAGTTTTAAGTTAGTTTTACATCCTGTATATTTTGTGGAACAACAGCATTTGGGGAGTTATCCCTCAGTGTCTGTCCTTAAGACAGTTACACCTGGCTCACACTAACCTAGTGTAATAAAAGCTGGCACCAGAACCTTTCTCTGTCCTGCTGACCACAGTTACTAAACTCCAGAAACTCATCTCTTCTGCTCAGCATGACCTAGATTCTATCATCTCACTGCTTCCTCTGATTTGTAAAATGTGAATATAGTTGTAATGATTCCCACAGGTTCCTGGGATATTAATTATAGGTAGTACTTCAGAGATTACCTGATGTAAAGTAAGTGGTACACATTTTATATATGTTACTATTTACTCAGAAGATGGACAAGAGGCTATAATGCCTTCCTTGTAACTTGTCACCTAATAGCAGGATTTTTAGTTGATTCAGGTTGTCGCCTTTAAGGAGTAGGTTTTACTCTTGTTTATAATTTTAAGGGCTTACTCCCTCTCTTTAGAGTTTATATTCTCTAATTTTTTTTTTTTACCAATGCTTATTATGATTCAGTTTTCTTCTCACTTTTATTTATGTGACTTGTCTGTGTTATGTGGATTTTGTGTGTTACATTTTTAAAGCCAGATATATATATTTATAAATAGTGGCTTTTAAATCTTTAGTTTCATGAGTCTGTGCAATGAAAATGAGGATTTGTAAATTTTCAGATGTGCACTTAAAAGTTATGTAACATAACCTTGTGCTTAATTATAAATTCCCACTTTGCCCATTTTAAGCAACATTCTTATGTGATCTTTTACTAGAATATAATTATTAAAAGTACTGGACCATATGAATACAAGTATGACCATACGTTGCTTTTAAGGATAAATGATCACCCAGTAACGTGGTCTAAGTAAAATATTCTCTCTTTTAATTATGTAGTCCTCCTCGCCATCCTCATCACAGCCTCATTCTAGCCACTGCAGAACGAAGGCCTCATCATTGTGTCACCATGCATCCCTGCCCTGGGTCAAACGTAACCATGTAGGCCCTGCAAAGGCTACCAGTCCATCTCTCCGTCTTCGTCGCTGGCGACCCTTCTTACGCCTACCATCTTTGGGTCTCCATTCTGTTGTAAGTGTAGTCAATCTTCCATCTCTTCTCCCAGTGAAAGGGCAGTCTTTTTGTTTGTGTGTGTGTTTTTCCTTAAACGTCTTCAGTCTTTAAAGTGCTTTTCTCCTGGTTCACTCAGCCATTAGCTTTTTCTCCCCCAATAAGATTGCAAGCATACCTCCATGCTCTGCAGTCTAGCTTGACTTTTGCCCATGCCTTGGTGAACATCCATCTTTCCACTCCATATCCTGGGAATGTAAGGGTATGTGGCTGTTGATGAATATTGATTGGCATTTGTGATAACACTAAGTTCCTATGAATTGTTCAAGTGAGTGTGTTTTTCCTTATGCTTCAGCTTTCTGATTTCACTTAGATAACTTAGGTTAACAAATGCTATGTATTCTGAGTTCTTTGCCATCTATTCCTTTATTATTTTTCATATTTCTGAGCATGACTAGTCTCTTGCCATGCTCTGGGTCACTTTGCTTACTCTGACCTCAATCTCAATCCTTCATGGTGTAGTGTGTTGCATCTAAGCTATTTTATTCCTTGATGTGGCTCAGGTACTTGGTTTAATCTTGATCCAGTCTTTCCTGCCAATTCAGTTTCTATGGATCTTTTCTAAGTAGGAGGTGAAAATATGCTCCTTGTGTATTTATATAGGCGTCTTACAAATTTTATTTCTCTTGTAAGCTAAAAGTACCAGCCAACTATTACAATATGCATATACATAGGGCCTTAAATATTCAAGTTGGTAGAATTCCAGTAGTTCTCATACACTAAAATAAACTACAGAATTGAGCAACCATGCTCTTGTCTTTCTGATGTTCTAAGCTACTGAAGGCAATGGCTGTGGTTTGACAGAGCCCATCTAGAAATGCAGTATCCTGGAAGCTTTGGTTTGTGCCATACGTCCATAGAAACTTGTGCTTTCTATAAATCATTACAGTGTTTGAAGCAAGAGGAAGTCCAAATATGCATACATTTTAACAACATTTAGAAGCAGTCAAATGTCAAACACCCCTTCTTCATCCTCATTTATCCTTTAAAGCTGCCTTCAGACTCCCAAGTCAACAGTTTTCTTTAAACATTTATTTCCACTGAATATCAGTATAGTCATCACATAGTTCCCATTTGTGTTGAAAATCAACAGACTGCTTATTATTCTCTTTTTCTCTCTCCTCTCACCAGATTACAGTATTCATTTGTCATTTTTATTTATACATCCATTTGATAATTGTGCTTCTGTGCTATGCTATGTACTGTTTGACACAGTGAGAGATAATGATGAATTAGAGGAACAGAGTACAATCTAATACATTCTGATCAGGGGACAATTCATTTAATTCTAAGTATGAATAATTTTTTGTATAAAAAAATTCTAAACATAAATGAACATGTTGCTTGACACTTCTAGTTTTATGTTTTTGTGTATTGTTTGTTGCTGCATATTGATTTCATTGCCTTACCACTCTGTAACTATTTCTGTAACATAGTGCTTGAGAACATGGATTGGAGCTGTACTACATGAGTTGTAGTCCAGGCCTGTCCTGTCACTTGTTAGCCATCCTGTGTTCTTGAGTGTAAGATGCATATGAGCATATAAACCTACCTGACTAGATTTGTGTGATTAATTGGCCAGTACAACTGCAGCATTCCATCAGTACTTGGTATCGTTTAAGTGCCCTATAGTTATACCTTAATCCTTTTAATAGCGTGACATTTATATTTAGTAATTGATAAATTATTTATATCACTTTTTAATTTTTTGAGATTAATGATAAACCTTCTAAGTTGAGGGTTTAAAAGATAGAAACATGTAGGCAAAACTTACCAATCTACAGCTTCTGTTTTTCATATGTGCTATCGTCATTTGCTGACTTGTTTTTGGACAGGAAGACTTGCTGGAACTTGCTGCTTGCTTACACTTGGGTTTCCTGGAATACTTGTTGGGCAGTTGAATGACTGTAGTCATTAGATTTTCAGAGTAATGGAGTTGGTCAAATGATAAAGCTCATCAGAAATAATAAAGATTTGAGGAAAATTAAAACATTTACCTTTTATGACAAGTCAGAAGGCTTTTCATACTGCTTTTTGTTTTAAGACAGGATCTTGCTGTGCAGCTCAGTTGTCCATCCTTAGCTTTTCAAGTGCTGCAATTATAGGCATGTGCTAGCATGAAATTTGTATTTTAATGTTTACTTTTACTTAAAAGGTACATTGGTGCATAATTTTGATACATTAGATTTTATATTTGCTTAAGTTTGTGATGATATATTAATATTTTAACAATATATAAGGTTTATATAGTGTTTAACAGTTCACAGATGTTTTCACAATCTCATTTATGCTTCAAAGGGCTAGGGCTGGAGAAATGCCTCACTGATTAAGAACAGAGGTTGTTCTTTCTAAGGACCAGGTTTCAATTCCCAGGACCTACATGTTGGCTCACAATCTTCTGTAACTTCAGCCAGGTGACCACACTCCTTTGTGGCCTCTGCAGGCACTGTATGCACATGGTACACAGACATGCATGCTGGAAAACATGTAGTTACCGGAAAGAAAAATATTGTTAAAAAAGGAAAATAAATAACTAAAAATCTTGACTTCAAGTATAAATGTAATACTCATTTAAACTACAAAACAGATTAAAACACAAAAAACAAAACCCAAAGCTCCCAGACATTGGGTGCACATTCAAGTCTCCAATTTCAGTTGAAGTTTTTTTTTAGCCTCTAGTGATCTTGCACCTTACTGGCAAATTTGAAAAATGGAAGCTATATGATGCTTAGTTCTTAAGGGAAAGTGTTCGGGTAATTCAGTTATGTCAACAATAATTCAAAGGCTTCAGATACTTAGTATGCTTTAAAAGTTGTCTCATTGACAGTTCAATAAGACTCACACAGTTAAGAAATTCCTTGTAGCATTTCTGCTTTTTAATGAATTTGTAATACTTTGCCTTGGCTCAGCCTTAGAAACACCAGATTCTCTTCCAGTCGCTGATAAAATGATACAAGATTGAATAATCACAAATAATGTTTTGACAGGGGAGTAAAGAAATTCATTATCACTGACTTTAACTATTTGAAGAGATATTAGATTCAAGCAGGATTGGGTTTTTGTCTAACACAGTGGAAAACACCAGGCATATTTTAGTCTCAGTATGAAACATGGCTCTTCACAACTGTCAGATGAGTGGAGTAGACTGTCTCAGAACTTGGGGTCAGTCCCCTGTCATTCAAGGGGTCTGTAGTAAGGAGAAGTGATGGGCTGATGATAAAACTGTGTGCCTGTGACTGGTGCCCACGCAGAATTCTTTAGTTCTAGGCTGAAGTCAATGAGAGTTAGTTTGCACGCCGGTTTGTGAAGACCTTCTTTCACTCATTACTCAAGGGAAATAATTTCAGAAGAATAAGATTAAATAAGTCATTATGTCAACAAACATTTAGAGGCATTTTGTGTGCCTTATAAAATCCAATAATGAAAATTCAGTAACTTTAATTTCTGCATCAAAATGTTTACATTAAAATATATAATTATTTGAAGGTGAAAATAACCTTTTGAGTTGTAAGTTATTGTTACTTAAAAATATATTAGATAACATACACCATAATTTGATTCAAGCTACTTGGAAATTGTTGCTTCATACAGTTGAAGTTCTGAATGTATTTAGCTATGATTGCACTTCATTTTAATTTATTTAGATTTGGTGAATAGCTAATACATTTAATATACATCATAAAATGTCAGTTTGTGTATTAACTTTACAAGTGATTCAGATGTCTAAGAAATGTGAATATTGCTTGTGTAGGTTGAATTTGATAAGCTAAGGAAATGGGGGTATAGTTTAAATAGAAGTTATCCATTAAAAGTTAAGAAAAAGAAAGGAATATAGGTTACAATTTATTGTATGTTAATTTTTTTCTTTTCTCTAGTTATAGTCATTAGGACTTTCTTTATTCATTTACAAAACTGTTTGAATCTAGAATGATTATTTACACTGTGTAGTTCAAAACATGAAATTTTTAAGTTCAGGCAACAGATGGCTCACTCTTTAGTGTTCTAAAATTTAACTTCAAAAGAGTTGCTGAATGCAAGAAATAAGAAAAATGTCTTAATATTTGTATTTTGATATTTTAATTCAGTTTTGTCATTTATTCATTGAACATTGTACATTGTGCATCTATGCACATGTACAGCGTCTTATGCTGGACAGTGAGATTTACAAGTTAAAAGAAACATTCAGTTTCCTGATTAGGTAAGACTAAAAGACATGTTTTCCTTGTTAATGGTTCACATGGTGTCACAAATATGCGCATGGCCACTCTGCACCAGACCAGTAACTGGCCTTAAATTATATTGAATATGTGCCGTCTCCTGTCACTTGACATTGTTTGTACTCGTGTTTGTACTTGACTTACTTAGCCATTGATGTACATAATATATTTTTCCTCCTATTTCAGGCACCGAGTATAGATGAAAAAGTAGATCTTCATTTTATTGCGTTAGTTCATGTAGATGGGCATCTCTATGAATTAGGTAAGAACTGTTTTAATTTATCCTGGGGAGATAAATGAGCAGGCTCTATTTGTTGTAAACAGGACTGTTCCATTTTGTTTACTAAAATTGACATAGAAACAGTAAATATAATGTATAATCAAGATTATAAAAGTGATGTTGGCATTGAAAATGAGAGAACTTATGGAGAAGACAGTAGAATCTAAGATGTTTGGAAAACAACAATGAAAAGGCAGGAGTTGTAGTAAAACCTCAATGGGGTGGGGTATGCTGAAGAGAAGGTCCAGCATCTAAGAGCACTGGCTGCCTTGTAGAGCTCCCGCTCCAATTCCCATAGCCCCTGCTGGCTCACAGGAGTGGGTAACTCCAATTCTAAGGGATCTGACAGGTCACCCTCTTCTGGCCTCTGCAGGCATCAGGCATGCATGTAGTGCACATACATATATATAGACAAAAGACTCATATATAAGACAAAATAATAATTAAAACAGACCCCTTCAATTTGGTTGTTCAAATTGTTCTCTGAGTCTAAAGGCTAACGGGGCAGTTAGAGGGAAAGACAAACATCAAAGGTAAGCTCAGGCTGGAGAGGTGGCTCAGAGGTTAAGAGGCCATACTATTCTTGCCTAAAACCTAAGTTCAGGTCTCCACCACCTGTATCAGACAGCTCACAAGCTCCTATGACTTCAGCTCCAAGGGATATATATTGTACCCTCTGTCAGTCTCTGTATATACACATTCATGTACATGTGCACACACACACATGCATACATACATACACATTGATATCTTAAAAACATACAGAAATTTATAATATTTCTATGTATTTTTCATAGAAGTGTTGTAGAGAATTGGGATAGGTGCAAAATAAATATGCACAGTTACTGATTCCTTCAACAGAAAGTGGCTGTTGCCCAATGTGAATGACATTAATGGTCCTAATAAATTCAAAAAGAATGTTGAGCAAGCTGAATAATTCCATATTGAATTCATGAATAGAGACAGAGATTAAGAGAACACAATTTTTCAGAAAACAGATATTTAAAAATCACTATTTCTGGTTCTTGGGTTTGCACCTAGGGCTCACCTATGCTAAGCAGGCAATCTGTTGCTGAGCTCTCTGTCCTATGTCGACTTGTTTTTAAGACCCTGATTGTAGGATGATGTGGGTGATTCCTGCAGCACAGTTGCTTGGCAATGTTACTTAATTACTCTTTACTAAGTTGTGAGGTGAGCTGATGAAAAGGACCAAGTTATTTCTGGTTTTTAATAATAATTTCTTTTTCTTGAGGCCCCAGTAAATTCCTAGCATATTTAAAAATGAATCACTCCTTCTGGATAAGTTAGAAGATTGGAATTTAGTGGTGAATTCCAAGTAGACAGAATAAGCATATTTAAATGTTAGCCTTTTAAAAGTAAATTTGAGGGTTGGAGAGATGGCTCAGAGGTTAAGAGCACTGATCTTCCCAAGGTCCTGAGTTCAATTTCCAGCAACCACATAGTGACTCACAGCCATCTATAATGACATCTGGTGCCCTCTTCTGTATACTTAATAATAAATAAATAATTTTTTTGAAAACCATCTAGTTTTTAAAAAATACAGTAAACTTGAAAGTTTGTACTTTGGAATAATTTGGGGTATTTATGAAAATAGAAGAATAGTATATAGAGCTTCCATTTACTTTTCTCCTGTTTGCCAGATTCTGTTAGTGTTTCTGAAACATTTGAAATATGTTATCGACATGGTGCTGTAGTATCCTTTAATAGCTCCTTATGTATTTCCTTAAAAGAGGTAGATACTTTTCTGTATGACTGCCATATAAAATCATTATTGATGCATTATTACCTAAGAATCTGGTTATGCGTTTATCACAGTAATGCCATTTAGAGGTTCTGAAGTCAACCCAGGATTATGGCCGTTTTCTGTATCTTTGTCTCCCTGAATCCCAAACATTCTTCAACCTTTTATTGTCTTTGTGTCATTGACATTTGGCTTTAAGAGGATAGGACAGGTACTTTTAAGTTTTCCTTCAATCTGGGTTGTCTGATCTTATGATTTGTACATTTGGGGGCAAGAATATAACAGCAATGTTTTTTTTTTAGTGCATTGGATCAGAAGGCCATTTGCCCATTTCTGTCATTTTTGATGATGTTAACATTTGTCACTTGATTTAATTAGTATCTGTTTGGTTTTTCTACTACAGTGCTAATTAATAATTATTCTATATTTGTTAATAATAAATAAATATTTCAAGAAATCCTTTGAGAGTATATAAATATATGATTTTTTGTCATCTTATTCCCTTTTTTCTTTTTTAGATAGGGTCTAACTATATAGTTCTGGCTGATTTCAAACTCACAGAGATGTGACTGCCTCTACCTCCCAAGTGTTGGGATGGAAGATGTGTGTCACTGTGCCTGGCCAATGGTTACCGTTCTTAACAGATATATAAAAATAAAGCTATGTCTGCTAATGCACGCCTGAGATCCTAACTTCTAGGGAGGCTGAGGCAGGAGGATCATAAATTCAAGTCTTACCTCAGTTACAGAGTGAACTCAAGGCCATTCTGCTAAATATAGTGAATTTCCACCTTAAATTAAAAGAAGAGCAAGAATAGAGCTCAGTAACAGAGTGTTTTATAGCATATGTGGTGCACTTGGGTCAATCTCTAGTACCTTACAACATCAATAACAAAATTCACCTGAAGGCTGGTTGTCTAGCTCCTGGGTTATCTCTGCTCTAAATTGATGATAGAATGAAATAATATAGTTTCATTTTGTTTATCTTCTTTGACATTGTTTCAAGAACAGTTATTTAATATTTACTCTTAATAAGGTTGATTGAAATTCTAACATTATTTTTAACTGCTGCATATGAAAGAAAATTATTCAATAGATTTCATTGCTATACTAGAGTCTAATAAGATGTCAGAATATAAATGAAACACTCCAAGGAAATATACACATTAGTTTATTACTATTAGTTAAGGATGGAAAACCTACATTGTTTTGCCTTTCCATAAAAATGAAAGGTAAACCAATATAGTTGTGTGGGGTAGACCATAATGCATATAATCTATTTTTACAGCAGCAGGACTGAGGGGCTACTGAGGAAGGAGCATTTTTCAAAAGACTATGTTATTATTGTGTTTATTTTTGTTTGTTTTTGAAACAAGATCTCACTATGCAAGAGGTTATAGATTTGGATATGGATCAGTTCACTTGATTAGCGTTGGCTTTTGTGATTGTGAACTTTCTCATAATATTAAAAAATACTAGCTTATTGAAGATGATTGTAATTTGCACAAATATTTTAGTCAGTAAATATTCCTAGGTTGATGGAATTGTTGCTTTATGTTACTTTCATTAATAGTACTCAATTAAACCATAGTAGTACAGCTTTTTCATTGATAAAATCATGCTATTCTTATATAAAATACTCTGATTTAGCTTTTTAAGGGTAAAAATGTGTTTGTATCTTTAAGATTAAAAATGATTGCTGGGCAGTGGAAGCATGTACCTTTAATTCCAGTACTCAGGCGGCAGAGGCGGGCATATCACTGAATTTCAAGATGGCCAGAGAGTTCCAGGATGGCCAAGACTACAAAAACTCCATCTTGGAGAGAAAAAAAAAAAAAAATTCATTACAGGCCAGTTGGGAATTGTCTTTTGTAGAGACCTATACACAGAGCAGAAAGCTGTTATCTGAGGATAGACGTACCCTTGGTGAAATGTGCAACAAGCAGGGAGGCACATCACCAGTCAAGCAGTAACCCAGAGAAGTCCCACTGATACATTAAGGAAGGGAAGTACAGCCCTGTAAAGTACTTCCTTGAAGAACCCAGAAACAGAAGCCTCTGCTTAGGATTGGTGTTAATCCAAAAGCATAATTACTTTAAATGTAAATGGTATAAATAAACTAATTGTGATATTTGGGGGAAGCTAAAGCCATAGTAACATATTTGAAAAATCCTTGTTTTAAGATACATTACTTAAATTACTTAACTCTCCTTGAGTCACTATAAGAGAGGAAATGGAAGGTAAGATACATTCTCCAGTAAAAACAAGGAAGAATTTACCTATTTGTCTATTTTCCACAGATGGACGAAAACCGTTTCCAATTAACCATGGGAAGACTAGTGATGAGACGTTGTTAGAGGTAAAAGAACTGGCCCAGTTTAACCTTTCCTGCTCCTCTTGTCCTCTTGAAACTTCTTGAAAGATGACTATGTATTTTCTCTCTTGTGGATGCTTGTTGGTCCTTCATCTTTTTATAAAATCTCCAAACAAAATTTTGAATTATTCTTAAAACTGTGCAAGCAAGAGGCTTCCAGAGCTCTGTAGTCTGAAGTTTTCTGGCATGTCCGGGCTTCAGTTCAGAAGAATCTTTTCCACTTGCAGTCCTGCAGCTGCTTACAACGAGGCTAATATTAATTACAAATTGTTTGACCTGGAGCTCAGTTCATTATCAACTAGCTCTTACAACTTAACTCATTTTTATTAATCTATGTATGGCCATGTGCTCTGCGGCTTTACCTATGTCCCATTACATCTTGTTTCCTGGATGGGAGCCTGCAGCTTCTTGCCTTGACACTGTCCTCCTTTGTTTTTTATCTCTGCTTGGTTCTCCTGCCTACCTGATGCCTTATAGGCCAAAACAGCTTCTTTATTAACAAATGGTGATAAGTATATTCACAGTGTGCAGAAAGACATCCCACATCAGAGCTCTTTGTGAACAAGCTTAAGTTTGGAAAAAGATAAAAATGAGTTGCTCATTCATAAGGTTATACTTCAGGAGGTCCAAGATATCATTAGTTGTGACTTGATTGTGATTTTAGAGATCTTTTGATGGGAACAAGTAGTGTGACTTAATATCAAGGAATTATGTAATTTTTCAGGTTAAAAGTGTTTTGTTTTTTATTTTGTTTAGTTCTGTGACAGAGCCTTGTTATGTAGACAGCACTGACTGGCCTGGAAACTGGCTGGGTGGACCAGCTGGCCTTGAACTTTCAGAATTCTGCCTACTGAGGATTGAGATTAACGGCTCTATTACCATGACTCGTGGGCTAAAGGGTTTCAAAAATTACCTCAAGGAAGCATATTCATCTGCAGCTTTTAATAGCAGAGATTAATAACCACAGCTACTTGGGAAAATTAGAAAAGAGGAATGGGAATTGATCTGCCTGACTATAGAATGGGCTTAAAATCAGCCCGGACAACTTAGTGAGACTCCTCTGAAAATGGCACAGGGCTTGAGTAAAGTCCTTGACAAGACTCTGGATTTAATCATCAGTCCTGGAAGCAGGCAAGGGAAGTGGGTGGCAATAGTTGCTGCATTTTATGCCAAACAAATTAGTCTGTCACCTGTTTATTCTTTGACATTTTTAATTTTCATTTTGTATTGGAAAAAAGAGTCTGCAGTATAAAATTAGTATGAATTAGAAAGATTCAGAATTTATAAACTGAAAACTTATACTTTTCCTCCTATAGGATGCCATAGAAGTTTGCAAGAAGTTCATGGAACGTGACCCTGATGAGTTGAGATTTAATGCAATTGCTCTCTCGGCAGCATAGCTTCTGACACAAATGCCAAATACTGTATTATCTGCAACAAGAGTTACATTTCTGCTGCCATAACTAACTCAAAATTTTTGATATTTTCATTAACTTGACTGATTAAACTTTATGTGAATAAACTTTGAAATTACCTGTGTTTTGTGTTGTTTTTGCTGCATGTTAAAGGTCAATTCTTTGCTTCCTTTTCCCCTATAATAGATTTATCTTGATGTGATACTGGTGATAGCCTTCTTACTCCTTTGATATTTCAAGATTGTGTATTAGGACAGCAAGCACACTTTCCACCCCAGTGTGAATGTACATTACGCTTTATATGTTTTCTCATTAATATAGAGAAACAGTTGTTGAGCATTTATTTGTAACAAGATAGTAACTATTTTAGGCTTAGGACCTAGCAGCTGTGAACACTTGACTGATGGCGTAGTCACAAAGATCATGTTCTTATGATCAGAGATAGGTAGCAACACATAAAGAACAGGCAGTGATAGAGGCTAGACAATTAAAGTATCCTCTTTGCAAGGGTACCTTCTGTGAAAAGTTGACCAGAGCTGAGACTTGAGTGAAAGAAAATTTTAAAGTATGGGTGGGCAGGAACAGGAAATAATCATTGCAGCATGTTACAATTATGATAGGGCTTGATGGAAGGATCATATGCCCTGTACATGGAAAGTAGCAAGAAAGGGGATCAGAGCAGGAAGGACTCTGGGTTTCAGGAAAGGGCACTTGGATGTATTGCCATTGTAATATTAAGTCATGACGGGGTTTGAGTTGAGTGAGTGAGCTGATTGGATTTATACCTCGGGAAGATCATTCTGATAACTATAGATGAACTTTTGGGACAGGGGTGCTTCAGAATAGAGAAGCCCACAGTGGTAGATCAGTGAGAGGTGTGAGTGTATTTGGGGTGTGCTTTGGGGAAGAAATGGCTTCAGGAAGTTTTGAAAGACAAGTATGAGGCTCTGAGAAGGTGGAAGAGCGTTTATAGAGTTGGATGAAGGCCTAGGGGTACTGACATGGAATGTTTTAGATTTTTGCAGGGACAGGCTACTTGAGTGTGTGCACTTGCCAAAGCTCATTGGATTCCACACGTAAAATCTACATTTCATAGTGTGTTTATTTCATCTCAGATACAAGATGAATGAAGAAGATTTGGGTTGCGCTGAGTATAATAGAAAGGCCAGCTCATCCTGAAATTTGAGACCAGTGACTGTCTAGTTTTAGAGGATTCATGGAATTAATGTGGACTCCTGAGGCAGTTATGTGTCTTAGCCAGTGTCCAGTGGTGGTGGCTTGCAGAGTGAATTAGGTCTTTGTAATTTGATTCAGTACTTGGGAATTTATAAATGCTGAGTTTCAGACTCTGCCCTACAACTGCCTTTTAAACTAGGTCCCCAGTGATTCATATGAATATTTGGGGAATCTCTAAATTAAGGAAAAAAATATGGTCTAATTGGGAAGGCCACTTAGAAGGATATTTAAGTTTTCTAGGTTTTCATCATTGTTAAGAGGGTCTAGATAAGATGAGGACAATTAGGATGAAATAATCTGAAATGCATTCTATACTGTGGCTGCATATATGCATGATGGCTTTTTCATGCCAGTAATAAGCCAAGTGCTCTGTTCTTGTAATATCATTTGTGTGTGTTCACACACAAGTCATGATGTTCATTTTGGCCTCACTGCATTTCTTCCCCTATACATAACTTAGTTCTAAAGCAATAACACAATATCCAGAATTACTCTTCCTCCAAGTTGATTGGGAAAAACTAATTGATTGACATGCTGCTTTCTTCTTCTTCTTCTTCTTCTTCTTCTTCTTCTTCTTCTTCTTCTTCTTCTTCTTCTTCTTCTTCTTCTTCTTCTTCTTCTTCTTCATTTTTAATGTGTAATGGCCAAAACAGAGTGTAATTTGTTCACTATTTCACTCATGTTAAACTGGATCCATTAGTTTTCAGAGGAAACACATCTGTTTAATGATCCATTAGCTTCTTTAAAAGTTCCTGTTTAATTGTGTGACATTTGGCCTAAGTGACTTCATTTTGGCATGGTCTCTCAGGGCTCAGGGAAGCAGGAGCTCTGTCTCAACAATGGCTTCCTATAATGTTCAACAATGCCTATGAGCCAACCTGAAATGTTTTGCTTGCTGGCTACATCTGCTCTGTGCCTTTCAGTCTTGTGCTCAGTCACTTTGAGAGTTGGCATCTATAGGGCAGATGAATAATTTCTGTAGAAATCTGTGGAGACTAAGACCAAGCAACTTGTGACCCTTTCTGTATAATGTAAATCACTATGATAAATCAATGGGAGGATGGTACAGTACTGACATAGCAATCAGATGTACTTGTGTGAAGGGCTTTGAGATTTGAGTAATCATCTTTTATCAGGAGGGATTATTTGCTTTGAACTTCTAGCACTGCAAGAAAAAAATCATTGAAACACACAGAGGCACTTTAGTGAACACCATGGTTACTCTGTTAACACTTTCATGTTTGTAACTAAGACATTCCACATATTCCATGACAAGTCAAATTTAATGATGTCTTTTAAAAAATACCTGTAGTTACTTCTAACAATACCTAAGTAAATTTTTTTAAATTTTATTTTAGATTTGTATATACTGCTTATAAGTTAAGTCTTTGCATTGGCTGTATGTAACATACTTCACTTATTTACTGAAAATAATAAATTTTAAAGATAATTCTATCTGCTAATGTTGATCTGCATCAATAGCTTCCAAAAGAAACACCTACAAGCTGACCATTCCTCTACCAATGTACATAATAAAAATTAAAGAGAAACATGTTTCCAGGACCTACAGAAACCCTACTTGTAGAAATATGTTCTAGATAAATCTTGCAAAGGTGTGTGTGCATATATGTATAGTCATGTGTTTATATACACATGTATGTGTCCTGAACAACCAGTCCTCTATATGTGAGTTTCAAAGGTAACCTCAGACCCAACCAACTGTAGGTAGAAAGCATTTGGAGAAATTAACATTCTTACGCAGACCTTCGTCATTGCCCTGAGACAACATAACAGCCGTGTATGTGGTATTTGCATTGTGTTAGGTATTCCTATTCATCTGGAAATTATTTGAAGAATGCAGGAGAATATATATAGATGATATGAACCTACTGTGTTATTTTTGAATGTAGGTGTAATGGAGTTTGGTGTTAGGGGTGTTGGAATGGAAGCCAGGACCTGTCTACAGATAAGGATGCTTGTTTGCCCTCACATTCGTACATATTTACACTTGGAAAAGGCCAGTAACTTAGGTCTAGATATTCTATTAATTAAATCTGACTGATGTTAAAGAAAAACACTTGAAAAGTGTCTAGTTTTGAGAGCTACTATGGTAGTTTGAACATAATTGGCCCCATAAGATCCTAAGGAGTGGCGTTTTTAAGAGGTGTTGTTTTGTTGGAATGGGTTTGGCCTTGTTAGAGGAAGTGTTTCACTATGGAGTTGTCTTTGAGGTCTTATATATGCTTATGTCAGGCCCAGTGGCTCAGTTCTTTTCGTGTTCCCTTTGGATCAAGATGTAGAATTCTCAACTCCTTTTCCAGCACCATGTCACACATTATGAGATAATGGACTGAACCTCTGAAATTGTAAGCCACCCCATTAAATGTTTTATAAGAGTTTCCATGAGTATGGCGTCTGTTCATAGCAGCAGAAACCCTAACTAAGAAAACTAGGTTAGAGGGCTTTTTATACATATTAAGTTTGATGTTTTTATCTTTTAAGATTCTCTGGGAAGATTGTGTTCCTTGTACCTCCATAAAATTATTAGCAGAACCTAAGTATGGAATATGCTGTGTTCAAAGAGCAGAAAATGAATCACTTTTTTCTTCCTTTATTTTGATACAAAAATTTGATCTTAAAACATATTGTGATATCAAAATTGAATATTATTAAGACACTGGTGGGAGCAGTGCCAGTAAGTCATAACTATTTGACTTTATTTTTTATATATTCTTACATTCTTTTTCTTTTAAATAAAAGTTACTCTAAATCTGTATCTTTTAGTAATTCCAAACCTCTTATTTATAGCTGTGTATTAGGTGAAGGTTCTCAGTGTGACATTTCTTTTTTTTTTTTTTTTTTCAGAATAACACTTTATTTTCATTAATTCACACAAAATATTACAGTTGGTTCAAGGAGGCCATCACTTATGTGTCCAGTGAGAACTCTCTCATGGCCATTCAGACAGAAGTAATGGAGCCATTAGCATTCAGGTTTACTCAGGGTCCACACTTGCACTATGAACTATGTAGAGCCTGTTTCA
>PVIH01006559.1:0-109640 GCA_004025045.1 Sigmodon hispidus
GATCACGTCATAGGAATGGAGACGAGCTGGGCGTGGTTAACTGAAAAGGATTCCGGAAGTAGACCTTCGAGGGAGGGGACCAGGACAGGAAGTCGTCATTCTCTCACGAGAGTTCCCCGACCGAGTGCGCAGTTCGCTCCAGCTGCCCGGGAGTTCGGACGTACGGCGTGGGGATGAAGAATCTTCCTTAGAAAGGCTCTGGCGCGCTGCAACCTCATCCTGTCATCTTCTCCTAAAACCGGCTCTGTTTTGTAAGCTATTTTCTCCAAATAAACCCTGTTTATAAACATATCTCAGGGCGGGTTTTTACCGCGATATTTTAGTTCATCTGTTTTTGTTTTTGTTTTTTATTATCAGCCTCTGGAAGAGAATGTAAAAATCATGAAGGGTTATTTTGTTGTTGTTTGGTTTTGCTTGTTGCATTTGCATGCTAAGTCTCCAGAACCAAGAATAGTAGGCACCCAATAAATATGTGCCAATTGAGTGGAAATAGTGAAAGAATAGAAGCTCCCTACACTGAGAATGAATGTTAACTGACTTCCTTGCTACAGAAAAAGCATTAGGATGTGACAAAGGCAAAGCAAATCTGAATTTGAAATATATGCTTATGAAACAGGATCATTTACAATACACATGACGGTTAGCCCCTTAGCAAACACTGCTATGTGTGTGTATGTGTGTATATACGTATACACACACACACACATGTACACACAGATACATGCAACCTAACACATTTTTCTTATAATGCTTCATTAGTGTTAGTTTATACTTCTCACTTAAATTTAAATTCCCAACACTCCCTGGAGAACTATTCTCTTTTAGTACTCTATCACTGTAGCTATTTTTAATTATTATTATTATTAATAATATTATTATCCTCAATAAAAGTACCAACTAAGACTGACCCTACTCAGCTTCTGAGGTCAGGTGAATACTACTATTAATTTTTTTGTCTTATTCATATCATGTAAAATAAAATTTTTACCTCTTAAATAGATTTAGCTGATTGTCTCTTTAGTTGCTAAGGATTAGTAACAATTGCAGTTATTATGCTATGTATATTTTCCATTTATACCTGAGAATAAACTAAGTTTATGCTTTTTCTTTCTTAAATGGCATCATTCTTAGGGTCCTTTTCCATATCTAAAAATGGCACAATTGCCTTTTTTTTTCTTATCACACACACACACACACACACACACACACACACACACACACACATTTGTTTGTTCCTCCAGAAAGGGCCTGCCAGAGTCTCACCACAGGTTCAGGGCTGAGCCATAAGCACAGCTCATAGGGTAAACATTGAAAAGCATCTGCATATGGAAATAAAAGAGCACATTGTCAAATATTTTTCAGCTTCATAGAAAAACACAATCTCATTTTGACATAGATCAATCAACACTATAAAGTCAATGTCCACAGTGGCTGAGCACTGGAGTGGTCACTCAAAAAATTGTAGGCCTTTTTTGTTTTGTTTTTGGTGTTTTTTTTTTCTGTTTGCTTGTTTTTGTTACTAATGTAGTTCTTAAAAACTTCTAACAACATCAAAGGGAAATCAGATACCTGACATGCACTGCCTGTCTCTGCAGGAGTAACACACAGCTGCAAAAAGCTGACCTGAACTGCACCTGCTAATACTCTGTGTGGTGTTTCAATGAGAATGGCTCCCATTGGCTTATACCTGGGAAGGCTTTGCTTCCAGATGGTGGAACTATTTGGGAAGGAGTGGGAGGTGTTGTTAGTTCTGCACGTGAAAGCAAATATATACTATCAAGGCCACACACTAGAGTTTATTTAAGAGAGGAGTCCCAGGTGGGTGAAGAAGCAGAGGAGCAGGACAGAAGTCAGGAGACAGAGAAAAAGGGTTGGAACATGTGCTCGCAGTCTCTTTTAAGGGAAGGGGCGTGCACGGGTAGCATCATGGGTCCAGGGAGGTGTTTCCTTATGAAGTGCTACAGGGTTTACACAGCCACGCCCAGGGGCGTGCCTCAGTACAAGGTGCATCTCACTTGGGCCGGGGTTGGTTTAGCTATGTGGAATGCCAGGAATCCTTACAGGTGTGGTCTCGCTGGAGGAGGTCTGGGCTGTCACTAGGGGTAGGCTTTGAGATTTCAAAAGCCTACTCTGTCCCTCTTTGCCTCTAACTTTTGAATAAGATATGAGCTCTCAACTACTGTTCTAGCACCATGCCTGCCTGCCTGCCTGATGTCAGGCTCCCTGCCATGATGGCTGTGTGGACTCTAACACTCTGAAACTGTAAGCGAGTCTCTAATATACTCGTTTATTTATAATTTGTCTTGGTCATGGTGTTTTGCTGCAGCAACAGAAAATAACTAAGACACAATGCTAACTGTCATTTACTCATAGATTCCTAGATATCTTCCCCTTGTCCGTTTACCACTAGAACAAACTACACCCAACAAGCTATCATCACAATTAGAGAGATCCACACACAAAAGAAAATCAGAGAAATGCCTAAAGGAAACACTGAGAGAAAAGTAAAACCACATCCAAATAACTGGTGAGGATTATTGTCTGGAATAATGTTAACTCACCTATCTCTGCAATAAAAGATTACAAAAAAATAATAATAACAACAACAAAACCCGGATCTGATGCCAGTCCATCTTCTTAAGAAATGTAGCTCATTTTTCCAGGTCATGTCATTTTTATTTCCTGATGGATAGGTATTGAAGCTTCACAATTTTTTAAGTATGTATCTCTGTATGCATGCACACTTACTCAATGGTTGATGTGCTCACCAGACCATGCACATCAAGAAGTCCAGGACCATCTGTTCTGTTCATTAGTGTGTTGTCAGTGCCAAACACAGTTTCTACCCCAGAGAAAGAGCTCAAGGAACACCAATGGCTTGGGGGGGGGGGGGTTACTAGCAATAGTTTCAGGTTCTCTGAGTTTGCTCATATGCATGCTTATTCCTGGTTATCTCTGCAGAGATGGATCTAATAAATGAGAAAGTATACATAAATACGCATTAGACAAACAAAACTGCTATTCAAATGTAGAAATAAGAAGTACCCAGTGGATGAATAAATGTCCACTATAGTCATCAAGTCTAGTATAACTCAATTCAATATTGTAGCTGCTAATAAATCTTTGTTGAGTTGTTTAAGATGACTGTATTGAGGAAGGTGGCTGGAAATTGCTAATTAGATACATAATTAAAATAATATTAAGTTGTTAGTAATTAGTCCTTCAAATATGATTAATTTTAAACTATTTCAATAAACACTTGATGTAAACAGCAGTAATGTGCCCTTTACCCAACAAAAGACTGCCATTTTTCAAATGAGGCTATCTATCATTATGCATCCTTCCAGCGCCCTTTTCAAACTGTTCCCTCTAACTAAGTATAAAGTTAGTAACACACTAACTTCTCTTCCTAATCTCCCTTTAAGGTTTGATATTTCTCTGGTTTGTCTCCCAACCTTTGAAGCCCCCTAAAGCTGTATGTGGTGATCAGGGGTAGGGTTCACAGCATGAGTTTGAAATTAGCCTGTTTATAGCCAAATCCCAAATGTAGTAAAACATTCTGGATATATGATGCTGAGCCTATACAGTGATTATCTACAAACTGGGAATGTCGCTGGTACCTACCTCACAAGTTTTTTTTGTGATGATTAAATAAGATGCTGACAGTAAAGTGCTTTGAATAGTAATTGATGTGTAGTTGGTGCTCAGGAAATGTTATGGTGTTGGGGTTTGTATAACTCTGTGTGTAATGCGTGTGCTGTACAAGCATAAAGACTTGAGTGCAGAACCCCAAAGCCAATGTAAAAGCTGAATATGGCGATGTATGTCTGTGATCTCAGAATTATGAAGTGAGGACTGGAACATCTTGAGCTTTCTGGTCAGCTACTGTAGCTAAAACTGCAAGCTTTGTTTTCAATGAGAGATCCTATCTCATTAAAAAAAATAATAAGGTAGAGAAATGATTGAGGAAAAGTGTTTCAATATCAACCTCTGGCCTCCCCATGCACGTACATGTGCAAGTGTACACACAAGCACACATATACATACACACAAATACACGTACACATATATGCACACAAGCATGCACACACATGGACATAGGCATGTACACATAGGCACATAAATACACACATTAAAAAGAAAAAATGAAAAGAAACAATAGATATCTATCTACAATCAATTCTATAAATTCTCACATGACATCCATCACATCTGAATATCCGTACCAACTGTGACCAATTCATCAGTTCTAATTAGGGAAATCTTTTTAATTCCCTGAGCCTCAGGGTCTTTGGCTCTACAATAGAGAGAATTAATACTCACAAAGACAGAGAAGTCTATGTTTATGAAGATGTTTATGATAAGAGAATTTCTCTTCCCATTTTGAGTAGAATATTACCATGGTTAGGTAGAAATGTGTGAATACCAGTAGAACTGAAAGGAAATAGATAAATATTATTTATCTACAGTGGTGGGGCCTGTAGATGATTCTTAGTTTGTTCTACGCTTGTTTAGTTTTCCAAAGTTTCTATAATAAGCTTTGACTCATTTATCAGGTTACTGACTCATCGAGCAAACATCAGTAGGATGCCTCCAGAAACTATACTGTGGTCTGGTCTATTGACACTAAAGACAGTGTGTAAAAAACAAGAGTTCTTAAAATCAGTAGGGTATTATGAGTCACTAGCCACCAAAAAGAAAACAGGGGTGGAGGGGTGGGACATGCCTCTACCTTCAAAATAATCAAACTTCGAGCTGAAGAGATAGCTCAGTGGTTAAGAGCACTGGCTGTTCTTCCAGAGGACCTGAGTTCAATTCCCAGCATCCACATGGCAGCTAACACCTGTCTGTAGTTCCAATATCTGACACCCTTGCACAGTAGTACATGCAGGCAAAACACCAATTCATATAAAATAAAAATAATCAAACTTCAACCCATAATGTGATGGGAAAGGCTTAAGTAGAATAAGGAAACTTAAAAATCATCTGCCAAAAATATTTGCCATAGAAGTGATTAGGATGCTAATGGAGGTCTCTGATGCCACATTTTATAGCTGTACAACACTGAGAGAGCAACAAATACTGCAGCAAGTCCAAGAACAAGAACTAAGTCTGGCTCAAACTGTGTAACTTCAAGAGCTGTTTGAAGATACAAAGGTTATGGTCAACACCATTTTGGAAACTTTTCTGATGTGTGAATATGACCATGGCCAAAGCCACTAACGTCTTCCTCCTCCTCATCCTCCTCCTCTTCCTCCTCTTCCTCCTCTTCCTTTTCTTCTTCCTCTTCCTCCTCTTCTTCCCCTTCCCTTTCTCCTCCTCTTCCTTCTCCTTCTTTTTCAAATCTTACACCCCCTTCCAAAGCTTAAAAGTTGGACACTGGAATGAGGTAGACAACAGAATAGTATCAACTATATCATGTGTTGATAGAGTGACTTTGAAAAGATATCTAATAAATGAGCCTACAGCACTGGGCGTAAATAAGGACACAAGTCAAGATGCGA
Source organism: Sigmodon hispidus (assembly GCA_004025045.1). Taxonomy (NCBI): domain Eukaryota; kingdom Metazoa; phylum Chordata; class Mammalia; order Rodentia; family Cricetidae; genus Sigmodon; species Sigmodon hispidus. The sequence goes on from PVIH01006559.1 coordinate 5,505, forward strand.
CCTGCCACAGTGAATAATTACCGTGTGTTCAATCTTCCAGGCTAGAGCAAAGGAATCTTATGTCCACCTTGGCTCCTCCTCATGGCTTCTGCTTCAGACTTATTGTAGTACCCTCACTTCTTGCTGGCCTTAATAATAATTCCTACCTTTCCAACCCCTCCCATACATCTCTAATCTCTCTACCTACTTGGAATTTTCTTCTCAAAGAGATAAAATGCAGCCATGCCACTAACTTGCATAGAGATCCCTGTCTTCCTGTGCCCAGGACTAAATAATATCTTAACAAACACAAGTTAGGACATCCTTTTAAAAATCTCTCTTTCCAGCTTTAAATTATGCCCATCTTCCAAACTGCACACATGTGCCCTATTCAGAAGCCTAGCCAATGCCTTAAAATGATGCTTGTTTCCATCCAGTCCTTCCTATTTCTCTTCACTTAACAAATTCCCCTTGAGATTTTAAGAACTTTCTCCAAACACTCTCTTTCCTGTGGAGTTGTTCAGTTTCTCCTCCTTTTTAGCCCAACAAAAGCTGTTTTCATCCCTGATATTATGTTACATTTTAATTTTCTGTTTTTCACGTTTCTTCTCAACTCACTGGTAAACTACCTGGAAGAAAGTTACATTTTTATTTATTCCTACTGCTCAGCTCTTGGCACCAAGTAGATGGACAGTTTTCCATTTCTACAGTCTTGACATAATTAGCCTCCTATGGCAGGTGAGGAAATTGTGTCCATCATGAACTCACCATGGCTGAGGTTTCCAATCCAAGAGCTGGATCAGACTAGTCAAAGACAGCAGTCCTGTCCCTAGTTGAGAAGCTGTTGGCAGTTAAAGACTGATGAGAGCAGGAACATAACCTCTTCAGGGTCCCCATCCCCCACTGCATGACTGCATGCACATGTGCATATGGGAAGCACTTAATTAGACTCAATGAGATAAGTAAATAAATGAAATAACCTTGGAAGTTAACAAATGGGACCATGTGAAACTGAAAACGTTTCTACACAGCAAAGGAGACTACCTGTGGAGTAAACAAAAACCTACAGAATTGGGGGAAACCTTGGCCAACTATATTTCAGATGTATTTTATAAATGTAAAAATTAAACACACATACAGACACACCCCAAAGTACCAATAAACAGATGAGCTAGTGCAATGGACACAAAGCTCTCAGAAAAGAAAATTAAAAATGGCTAGCTAACATTTTAGTGTTCAGAACTGGTTGCCGTTATAGAAATGTAAATTAATACCACTCTGAGGCTCTACTTCTCTCCAACCAGAAAATAAACAACAAACACCAGAGAGGACTAAGGAAGGGGACCTTATTCACTGATGGCAGAAATGTAAATACAGCCACTGTGGAAATCTGTGGAGCTTTCAAAGAATTAAACTAGAAACACCATATGACCCAGCTACACCACCCCCGGGGACTAAGGACTCTGTGTCCTATCACTGAGATATATCCATGGTTATTGCTGCATTATTCACAATGGCAAAGAAAGAGTCAGTCTTTCTGACTGACTCTAAAGAAAGAGTTAAATGTCCATCAACTGATGAATAGATAGTGAAAATGTGTATATATACAATGGAACTTCACTCAGCTGTAAAGAAGAATGAAATTATAAAAGTTTTCAGGAAAATGAGTGGATTTGGAATGGACTGTACTAAAATAACCCAGACTCATATTCTCTGTCATGCAGATTCTAGCTTCCTGTTACTATGTATGTGTATAGGTGGGGTGAGTTCAGTTACTGATATGAGATCACAAAGAGGTGAAAAGGTGATGGACACCTTTAATCCCAGCATTCAGGAGGCAGAAGCAGGTAAATCTCTGAGTCTGAAACCAGTCTGGTCTACAGAGTGAGTTCCAAGATAGCCAGGGCTTCACAAAGAAACTCTATCTCAAAAAACAAACAAAAAACTAAATAAATAAAAATTGTTGGAAAATCAACAGGAAAATCCAATACTGTGTGTGCTAATAACAATTTTTAAATTAACAAAATGTAAGTTTTTTAATGGGTCTCCAAAGATGCGTTTCAATTCACACAGCCTGTCAATGACTAATCAAAGATCTGTACTCTGGTCCATGGGAAGCCAAGATTTGTACTGGGTTGCTATGATATGCTATTATCATCATCAGTGACTGAGACAGTGACCCTGATGCCACTTACCCATGTTCAGTAAGCCTGATGGATAAGTGGAAAGAACACCCAGGAAGGGAATAAGCAAAGATGCCTAAAGAAAGAAAGGAAGGTTAAGGAAATGGTGGGGGAGAGACAGGTATCATATAGAAAATGAATTTATAAATGTTTTTGTAACTACAATGAGATTTCTTTCAACAAAATTCCAATCCAAAATCTATGCATAAAAAATAAATCATTGTAACTTAAAAATAGAAATGTTGTCTCTTTTTAAAGACCAGTGAAAACAAACAGGCTGGTTTTATTAAGCCGCAAACCTAATAACACTCAACAAAAGGTTTATGTAAACTTTAATAGCTGTAATCTGGACAGTGTTTCACCCTCATAAGGGCTCAAGCTGAAATGTTTGTGCAATATGTTTTTCCCAGCTTTATGGGATTGCAGTTGCAGAAAAATGCTACTATGCTCATTCAATTAAAATGCACCAGACTCATCAAAATGGGACACTTGGAGAAGAAGGCGCTCCATGTTGGTTGTTTTACTTTATGAATCATGCACATCTGTGAATCAAATCTTTAGGTAGACACTTGCATTCTTTCTTACTTTCACAATTCCAGGCCCACAGCTCTGTCTTTTCTTTTGCTTGAGAACAATTATCTGACATTTCTTCTCTAGTGTTTGAGAGAGTTGACTCCCAACATACAGAATGTTTCCTACTACCGTTTCCTAAAAATGTGACAAGAACCTGAGTATAGGAGGAAGTTCTCTGTAAAAGAAAAGTTGACCACTGACCCACTTTCTCTGGTCTCCAAGCTTTGTCCTCTCTCTCTCTCTCTCTCTCTCTCTCTCTCTCTCTCTCTCTCTCTCTCTCTCTCTGTGTGTGTGTGTGTGTGTGTGTGTGTGTGTGTGTAAGTGCATTTCTGGTCATGTTCATGCATGTGTTAACATTCTATGTCTTCCTTGGTCACTCCCCATCTAATTTCAATTGAAACAATCGCTCACAGCTTTGAGCTGACTGCATGACCACTGAGCCTCCCCAGCCCCCAAATTACAGGAATGTGAGGTGCTGGGAAACAAACCCAGGTACTTGTGTATAAGAAGCACATTACTGATGAAATCATCTCCCTTGCTCTGGGCTTTGATCTAGATTAGATCTCCCATTCTTTCCTCATCCAAAAGGGGGGAAAAAACTACCTTGATGTTTTTCTTCTGAAAATAGATATTCCTTGTTGTGCTGATGTTGACATGCTACAGTCCTTTAGCCCTCCCCCCCCCCAAAAAAAAAAGTTAAAATCATCAATATTACTAAATTCAGAATTTGGGAGGGTTTAAAAAATACAATATATTTAGAATGTTGTGTCCTATGTTTTATGAACTCCTCAGTAGGCTCTGGGGAGGCACCCTGCAGCCAAACATATCTGTACTCTTGTAGAATTTGAATATTTACATAGGGCAAAGATTACAAAATGACTATCATAGCTCAGTTCAAAATCTGCTACTACATATTTCTCACAAAACCTCACCCCACTGTTGTGGAGATTTTACATTTTCAGATAAAGGATTAAGACACTGTAGAATACATAGACGTGTCAGGGAGGCAGCTGTAAAGGGGGAGCTCTTGGTACGCCATCGTTTGGAGCACAGCCTACGTTTTGCCCAAGTCCTGCCGTTTAAAAATGAGCTTGTGAACAGTGAACATACAGAAGGGTTTGTCTGGATGCTAGGGCAGTATGTGGAAGAATTAAATAAATCACAGTAATGGGTAGGAAGATTATTTCGTTTCAAGTGTTTGCTATTTTTTTTCTCATTAGTTTTATTCTTAGTTTGAAAAGAAAACTGGTTTCCATGTGAGTCTGGTTGGACACATGTTCTCAGGGAGCAGCTGGCATGGTGGGAGGGGTGTGTTCATTATCAGGCAGGAATTAGACCGAGGGTCAAAATGAGCTAAAGAATTGATATTATCAGTCACCATTGTCCTTTCCTTTAGAACATATGGACACAGTTAAAGGTTGCCTTTATGTTTGATAAAATCAAAGACAGATCCAATTGATTTTACATAATGGGCTATTTCAAAGTAATGAATTAACTGAACTGATGTTTTCTCACAAAATAAATAATTCCCAAAGAAAATAGATCTTTATTCTTAAATCCTCTTCCTCTCTTCTCAATTAATTAGATGTTGTTGGTAAAAGGAAGTTAAGAAATTTAGCATTAGCCTGATTATATCATGAATGTAAAATGAGGAGGGGAAACAATGGGCTCTATACTCTTTCGAACAAGTTAAATAAGTCCATAATAGCCCACCAGTTGTGTAAACACTACTTCACTATTCTTGTAAAAGAAATATTGACTTACCTGTTAGCTAAAATTATCCCAGCATGCTTCAGCTAAGCTTGTTAGTAATTCTCGTGGCACATGTGAATGTTTTGAGTTGTGGACTTCCACTAAAGATTAAAGAATTGGGGAAACATCCGTTTAGCAAACCCAGAAAGCAGGACATGTTCCAGACTACACCTCATTGGCATCAAGAAGCTTAAAGTAAAGGATGAGAGAGAGAGAGAGAGAGAGAGAGAGAGAGAGAGAGAGAGAGGAGACTGAGATTAAGAGTGATTTCCATCCTAGCATAAGATATTCTATTACTCAGTAGTTCATTAATGCTGACATACTTTCCAAAATCATAGAAAATAAAAAACATCAAACAAAAAAATATTAAAAGAGTCTAGCTTTACCATGTTAACATTATCACATGAAAGAGGGGGCTGCCATTCTCGGACTCCAATATTTATTTCTGACTTTAGTATGTAATTAGTTGAGAGAAACCAGAAATAAATATATATGTATATGGGAATATCACAATAAAATTATAACCCAAGGTTCTAAAGTTACAAGGAAAAGGGTCCAGGACTTAATAGTAAAAGACAAAGATTCATGATAGATTCAGCTCCTACCTCCCAACACACTGGCCACCATCAGGGACAGACATTCACAGTCCTCATCCTTAAATGTCAAATGAGAATGGCAATATCTTTTCCCACAGCCTAATAAGTACCTGTCACATTAGGGCTGAGCCACTGTTGTTGGCCATTCTCAGTCAATATGAAAAATCTTACAAATTAGATGGTATTTTCTAGAAAACAGAGATTATTGTTCACAGTCTTATTGAAACTTTCCTTGAGGGGACAAGATGCTATATTTTCATCTTTATCAGTGAAGCTCAAGCAATTATCATAATCCATTCTAGAAACAAAATCTTCATTACCTGTAGCATCCTTTTCATCAAGCTTCATGACCCTCTTTTACTGGGTAGTCAAGAGCTTGAAGAGCATTAAGCCTTGGGTGCTCCTTATGCTTTCAAGTTTTCCACTGAGCTGGACTGTAATGTGGCTGTTGGATGAATTCTTACTCACTAGGTCAAGCAATGAAACAAAAACTATGTGTTCATCCACTTGGTGTGTGATAGGGAGCAGATGGCTTTAGATCCAGGTGTCTAGAAGGTGATCTTGAGAATTTACTTCTGTCTTTGCTGATTATAATGTTCTGTGTTATTATCCATGAGATTTTTCTCTAAGGCAGAAGCAGCACCTGCTCTGAACTAGAGGGGAGGGAGTACCCTAAAGCTTATGATGTCAAAATGAGGATGCTCTGACTCCAGGAACCATAAGAATCCTCTACACAGACCCAGGTTATTCTCCTGGGGTCACATTTCCATCCCAGGACAGGAAGGTGGAGGCATAATGCCAACCAATTTATGGATTAGGTGGCAGCTCCCAAAGGAGAATTATGGAGTAGTCTTACCAAAGGAGGATACATGTTGAATATTCAAAGGAAGGAAGGGGAAAGGAGGGAGGGAGACAGGGAGGGAAGAGAAAGAAGAGAAAGAGAAAAGGAAAGATAAAAGGAAGAGGCACTCAAAGGTTTGCCTCCGGCTTCGTTTAATATATTTGTCTTTCATCAAATCAGAAACCTTTCTGCCCTGCCTGCATTTGTTAACAAGCTTCTATGTCTCTGCCAAAAAAAAAAAAAAAAAAAATCACTGACAGCTTGAAAATTTGGTATGTGCCAAGTTTCAAACGCTGTAATGTGTAGAACCACCAAGGTAAATGATGCCTCCACCACTTTGCCAAGAAGGTAACTGAGAGTTGGCTCATTTGAGGTCTGTGATGTAGCAAGTTGGAACTGAAAGAATCTAGATTGAATCGAGATTCACATACAGTTCTGCTTGGTCCGTTCCACAACAGCAACAAGGCTAGCACAGACACCAACAAAGGACATTGTTTTGTGCTGTCTAATGGATGGTGGGCACAACCATTTCTGCATGCCTATGTTAATGAGTCAGTAATTCCTTCCTTTGGTGTGATCAAACTAAAGTTGGTTAAACAAAACGTTTGTTTGTTCAGGATAACCCTAAGGAAACTACGCTGACCATCACTATTAATATTCCTATCCAGAGTACGTTATCACTTTAGATGCATGAGGCACAAACAAGGGAAACCTATCTCTAGGATGCTGCAGCCTTTCCAATTGTGCTCCTGCAGATATCTGTGGGTGATTCATTTCCACTCATGAAACAATCAGGATATACCTTTTTTTAATAGAAGGAAGATAGGCAATGAGTGGGCATTTCCTACATTTGGAGGAAATGGCAGAGAGAGACAAAAACAAAAAAACAAAGCAAAACAAAAACCTGAACGCACAGAGGACAGAAGTAAAGAATATATTGTGAATTGGAAAGGAGCTGAAGAGGGCAAAATAGGGCAATGCACTGACTTTCCAGAAGCCAAGACTAACTCACGGCACGGTTCTCATCCACTGGTGCTGTTAGTTCTTCCCAAACCCTGGGGCATGATTGGAAGATGAGAAAGAATATGCTTATGTTCTCTCCCTTCCTGTCCATCCCCTTGTCTGTGTGTCTGTCTGTCTGGCCCCCCAACTCTTATCAAGGAGAAATGCTAACTTACTGATAAATGCTCAGATTATAAGAGCAAATAAAATATATTCATATATATGCCTATCAGGTGAATATATATTCATATATATACGTATATATCAAGTGAATAAGTAGGCAAGTTTGGGAATCACTCTAAAAACTAAATGATGATAAACGTACCACAAGAAAATAAAAAGTTTTCCTGCCTAGAAAATTCAGTTTGTAAAATAAGTCCCACTGGACAGGCTACGAAGCAAATGTAGATGGACTTGAAATCGGAAAGGATTCCATTCGTTTCTGTGGTCCGGAGTGAAAACTGCATCCGTGAGACTTGGCATGGTAGGCACATCTACAGGTGTTCGTTCACTCAGGTGTGAGAGAGGTCAACTTTACCTCACTGAGGTCTATGCTAGAAAAAAAAGGAAAGTTAAAGAAAGGAGGGGGTGGAAAGGGCGCTGAATCTTCAAAAAATGAACAGCGTGGGTCTGTCTATTCAGGGTCCCTTCGTGATTGGTCCTTGCAGTGAAAATATCACCCCCACCCCCACACCCACACCTAGGCCGCAGCCTTTTAAAAAGTCACTCCAGCCTCTCTATTCTGGGATGAATTGGGAAGACCCTGGAGGGCCCGCTTACTAGTTATATTTGTTTAGCGATTTCTTCAAGGCTTTGACTTTGAAGCAAGGGCCGGCCAGTCAGCGCCCTGATGGAAGGATCAAAAAGGCCACCCATCTTCCCGGGGGAGTTTCTCTGTTGTTTCTTGATGTCTATCTTTCTGATTAGATTTTGGTCTTTTTTTAAAAAAAGCACTGCGTGCATCTCTTTGGTTATCTGACATGCACTTGGTAGAAGCCTGCGTTATCTGTCTTTCGGCCCCTAGGTGTCTGCTTGTGTTGTTTTGAAGCAGGTCTCCTTAGCTCTAAAATCTCGGTTGCCCGTGCTCAAGAAGTTTAAGAGGGTGGGTGCAGGTGGGGGTCCTTGTCGGGTCCAGGACGTTGAGTGACCCACCCCTCAGAGGTGCAGTTAGAGCGCCCAACACTCGCCAAGACTTAATGCTGCCAGCCGCGGCACAGCCGGGTCCAGGGAAAGGAGTGGGGGTGGGAGGGAGGGAGGAGGGAAAGCGAGGCCGGGCTCAGGGGGTGCCTGGAAAGCAAGGCTGCGCTGACGTCACTGGGCGCGCAATTTGGCTGGAGCGCTTTAAAAAAGGAGCCTGCGAGCGGAGATGCTGCTGCACACAGCTCAGACCGCCTGCAGCAGCAACAACGCTGACGGCCACTGCGGCGACTGCAGCGAGGTGGGCTCCCGAGGCTGGCGTGGCCGTAGCGCACTGCGCGGTTCGTACCGTGCTACAACCAGGCAGACGCCCGGTGAGCTGCAGAAGCCCGTGGAGAGGCTCCCGGAGCGCCTCGGTCTGCATCAGCTCGGGCGCTATCCTCTACAGTCTTCCAGCTCTCAGCTTCTAGTCTCGGGCACCATGGACACCTCCCGCGTCCGCAGCATGCTCCTGTCCTTGCCGGCTCTGCTGCAGCTGGTAGCCGCCAGCAGCCCGCCGAGGCCGGACACGATGCCGCGGGGCTGCCCTTCACACTGTCAGTGTGATCTGGATGGCAGGATGCTGCTCAGGGTGGACTGCTCGGACTTGGGGCTCTCGGAGCTGCCCTCCAACCTCAGCGTCTTTACCTCCTACCTGTAAGTGTACCCCCATATTGCAGCAGACGGGACTAAAGGGGGATGGGGTGATGGCAAGGCTGGGGCTCCCGGGAGCATGCCTGCTCCGGAGGAGCCGGGTGAGTTTGCCAAGGGCATCCTGACCAGACCTGTTTCGGCCCTCTAGAGAAGGCACGTGTCTCTGACAGAGCCTCTCCTGCCTTTTCGAACCCTAGGAGAAGCAGCTCGATGCACACCCGGGTCAAGAGCTGGTGCGCAAGCAGCTTCCCAGTGCAGCACCTGGCAGGTTGCAGGACTAGTATCTCCAAATGTGGGGGCTTTGTGCTCAGGAACCTGGAACCCAAGGGCAGGCTACCTTACTGCTCACAACCGCGACCTCTGCGTCAGGGCTGTAAAACTTTCCCTGCAAGAGAAACCCAACTTCTCTACACCCCCCACTCCCCGGGGGGGGGGGGTCTGCTCTGTATCCCTGGCACCTGAATGTGATGTAACCTTTTTCTTTTCTTTCTTTCTTTCTTTTTTTTTTTAAACAAAGTGATTAAAATGTGGCAACCACAAACCCCGATTAGAGCTGCCAGAACGTTATCTTTACCTTTGGCTGGCCGAACCGCCCTTTGAAGTGCCGGCGGCCACATTGTAATCTTTAACCATCTCCTCCCCCGCGGCAGCTAAGGGAAGTGGGCTGAAGGCTGCCGGGTGGGTAAACAGGGGCGCCTCAGACATCCAAAGGGGGACGTGGAGTTTTCTATCAGCCCTTGGGGAACCCTCCCAACGTTTCTGCTCATGCTACTGCGTCCAATTCCCCAATCATGGAAAGGAGGCTTTTTTGGGCTCCCTTATAATGTGGTCTCTGAGAAGCCCAAGCAGGACGGTAACAGGTGGTGGGGTAGATGAGGTGACTCAGAAGCAACCCAGCTCTGTGGGACCAAGATAAGTACTCCTCCCAATTCTCTTTCTCTTAATCTGAAGCTTGGGTCCTTGGGGCCCAGAGACCACGGTCGAGGCCACCTTGGGGTAACCCGATCTCCTAACTACGAGGTGAATATTTGTGAGTTTTAAATTTTTAAAATCAAGACATTTCGCTGAAGCCATCCCAAAGCCTGTATCCCCAGTTTCGGCTTTCTCTGATGTACCTTGCCAGAGGCTGGGTGAAATGTTTGTGAGTTCGTTTTTCCCTCTGGTTAGTAGTTTTGAGGAAAGACACGACAGGCTTGCACAATGTTCCCCCGGCTAGGCACCAAGTGCTTTTCTGGAGACAATGAGCAACAGAAAATATTGTTCAACCTGTTTTGATATTGCGTCTCAAGAAAAAGAACAGCCTCCTAGGTTTCCGTTTTGGTGGACTGCAGGCACCTCCGTATTTCATGAAACTGTTGGGGTCACTTTTCTTTACTTGGGTAGGGTATAAAATGCACACACACCCCAACACAGGTTTCTCTTCAGTTGAACCCATTATATGTAGTGATTTTTTTCTTTTAATGGATGAAGTTCTGCTCTGGGAAACAATCTTTCCCTTAGAATTTACATTTCCTTCCGAACAGCTGTCTTACCCACGGAGTTCAGCACACCTCCCCTCCCCCAGCTTCCCTAGTTTAACGGCTACCCCAGTGATTTGAGGATAATATGTTCTCCAGTATAGCTAGTTTCTAAAGTCAGTCTGGAGATTTTTCTTCAGAGACTATTCTTTCCCTCCCCACCACCCCAAAAGAAATTTGACTATAAGCATATGCAATGAGCGAACCCCCCAAACACATTGCAAATATATACCTATTGAAAACGAAGCGTCATTATAAAATACTGAAAACAAGTTGAGTCTCAGGTTACCTTTTCTCCACGTGAAGGCATGAACATTTGTTGGGCTTATGTTACTAAAAGCCTAAAAGTTTTTTTTAATGTTATTTCCCATATGCCTGCAATGTATTTAATTGCATCCTCATCTCAGAAGTTATAGCCTCCAACTACGTTCTGCCTTCTGTCCCTCACTATAGACAACGTCCGGAAGTTAAGAAGCTATTTGGAAGGGCACTGTCGTTATATTCTCGTGCTATTTGATGACATTCTGTGCCCTTATCTAAGGAAAAGAGTTGTCTTGCCTTCTAAACTGAGTGTCTGTAAAAAGTGGTAGACCCGTCTCTGGCCTCGTGTTTCTGGAGAGGTAAATGCTGGCTGTAGCAAGCCATCCTGTGAAGAACTCGCCTGTTCTTCATAACATGAGATTTCCTGATTTCTTTTTTCTCCTGGGCACAAATTGCCAGATTCAGTGGCATGTCCTTCACCCTGGGCTGAAGATTTTAGGTTTTCTGTTTGACAACTCAAGGGTCTTCTGTACAGACTTAGAAGTAAATGATGCCCTCTTTTGGTTCCCCCTAGTATTACCTGAACATTTCTGCCTTGGCTGTGGAATCCTCACCCAACGGTTTTCAATTTCCCTTAATGCTTGTGCTCTTCAATATAGTTCATGTTGTGGAAAATGATTTTTGTTGTTATTTCATAACTTCAACTTTGATTCCATTAGGAATTATATTGCCAAAACTTTTAGAAATTTTAGTTTGGTTGTGGGGTCACGACCCACAGGTTGAGAACCCCTTCAAAAGGGAATTTGCATTTGCTAAGTAAATAAGTGTGTGGGTTCTTGGTATTTGTTTTGAAAGCTAAAATTTTGTAACATTTGAAAGGAAGTGTTGAGCAGTACATTAATAAAGATTTAAAAAAAAAAGAAAGGAAGTGTTAAAATTATGATCTCGCTGCCCTGGTGCACAGTAGTAATGTGTGCCAAGTTATATAGACAGCAAAGAAGACTGACTGCCTTTCACTGTTTGCAGTACGGTATCACCGTTTATTTAGCTTATTTAGTCAAAATGTTATCTCCAAAAAAAGAACAAGTGTTTTGTTTCCTTCAAACAGACTGGATGGCTAGTTCCAGCTATAAACACTTGCCAGATAGATTTGCCACAATCTGATAGCTGGCTAAAATTCCTCATAGGTAAACTTCCTACCCTCTTTATACAATGCACAAGCAATTTATACACTATTTTATAACCTCTCTTCCCAGAAAATATAAAGGTGAGGGCAGCCTTTACTGTCACATTAAGCCTGCATTCTTCCTCAATAGCTGGACCAGTGAACATCACTGGAAACTGGAAATTTCTCCTCCAGCTCTTCTCTCTCTTATCCACGGACTTATTCACCCCCTCACCCACTCCCATTTGCTCAGGGATCAATAAGGTTCACTCTGCAGAAAATGAGGAACACAGAGAAGTTAAAACATAAAGTATACTATAGTAATCGTGTAAGATGCTCGATTCACCTCGTCGGCGATCAGTCAGAGGGAAAGTGGGTCTAGCATCTCATTATGCTGAGTTATTTGAGAGCATCAAATGTGGCGGTTTTTTGAACAGGGTCATAAAAGCAAACTTCCGTGTGCTACTTTAGGTGTCCTTTATCTAGTTACTGTGACACTCAGAAAACTAAGACCCAGTAAGCAGCTTAATATGGTTAGTTGACTCCCCTCACTAGTCCTCGGTAATTCTTTTTACCTTTTAATGAAAACTAAGCCATTCCTTGTTGATGCTAGCAGCATGAACATTTCATCCTCCAGCAAATGTGTGCCATATGAACTAAGTGAGTCAAAAGAACATTTATATTTTATGCAGTTTGGTTGTTTCTCCATATGGTATCTTGAAACAAAGTTTAATTTCTGTTGCATAATTAATAAAACTAGTGTTACTAAGAAATAATCAGGAAATCTCTGCTATCATGTATGGCTCTAGGGTTTTACATGGCTAAAGTTTTAGAATCTTAAAAAACCATGTAATTCATTCTGGTTCTTCTCAGACAACAACAAGGATTTCTAAGCAAAAGATAATGTTTGTCCTTTAGAAATGGTTTCGAAAGGCTTAATAGGTATGTCCTCCAATTTAGATCAATTGCAAAATGTATACCATTTGTTTTGGCATATGCAGTTATTTACATTATGTTCCAAGTTTTTTTAAAAAAAAGCTGTAACCTTTCTGCATTGTAAAGAAGTTCTCTCTTTTTTAAGATCTGGGGTTGGTAAGCCAGTAGAGATTGTGTTATGGTAGCAAGTATTGATGCTAAGTGACTAAATTAATCTGAATAATTTTTAAATGGTGAGTTATGATGCAGACAACTTTATGGCATAAACTCAGGACATATATGTTACATATTATGTAAGTATATATATATACATATGACAGTTTGTGAAGCATCAGTGATGTGTGCATGGAATAACATGATCTTTTGAGTCTCTCCTTCTGTGTGCATTTTCTTCTAAGTAAAGGGATACTAAAGATAGCCCATCATGCATAGTAGGAGATATGAATAAAGAAAATTCTCCCAGTGGCTGCAGTCACCTTTGAATATGCCCAAGGAAGTTCAGAAACACAAAATTTATCTATGACTCCCATAACTCAGCTTTTAACTTGATCTAGTTGATAATTTTTTAATTTCCAAAGCCTAGAACTGCCAACAGCATAAAAATAACATTGAGTAAACAATCCCATAAAACCATCAAAATTAAATGTTACAGAATATTTAGAGCTGATTCTTAATTTTGATTTTCCTAAATAAAATTCTTCATATTTATCTAATCTTAACAATAAATTTAAATATGATTCCAGTTAACCTAAAGCACATGACATAGTACATATGGGAAACTATAGTAAACTATCTTGGACAATTTTGTCAAGTTTCGTTTTATTCAAATAGTCACATGAATTTAGAATAAAGCTAAGCGGCATATTTCCATGTAAATATCTCCTCCAACTAATATTTCTAATAAGTTGAAGTCTTCACAAGCAGGCCAATTCCTTCCAGTATACAATTCCTCACACCCACTGCAGTGCTTAACTTGTAGGGCCTTGATTTGTAGCTGGGAGGTGACTCGCACAAGCACTAAAGCCACACTGATGAATTTCAGATGAAACAAGATACTCTTGCTGTTTGGTAAATATGGTGGAATTTCATTGGAACACTCACACCTGCCTGTGGGTTCCTCTCCCCATACCACTTCCTGCTTCCCAGGTCAACCAGCTTCAATTCACTATCCTATTTAATGCTATTTTCACTAACGGGATGACCAATTTTGCCCGTAGAAAAGGGGAGTCCATAAGTTATAATGTAAAACAAGTTATTAAATTTTCATAATTCAACATCAGTTTTGTTATCCATAAGTTAGGTAGTAGGCAGTGGGGCCTGTCTTTAAAATGTATTTTCCTCCCATGACCCTCAGTTTAACTTTTCTCTTACAATGGTTAAGCCCAGGAGAGATGCCTTATTAGAAAGTAGAAGAACAAAAATTGTTTGATTGCTGAAATGAAATAACATTACCTACCGAGTACATTAAAAGACTCTCAATGGGGTTAAAAGATGTTTTATCTACAGGAATATTTCTTCATATCCTGTATATTATATCCACAATGTGTTTACTTGGAAGGGAAGACCCTGAAATGTACTCTGATACACACAAAGGAAATCTATAATAGCAAAAATATGCTCCCTTAGCTAAGAGGAATACTCCAGAATGCAATTGCATGCCCTCTGCCCTTTGGTATATACTCCTTATCTGACTGCAAGCTCCTGCAGGGAAGGAAGATTTTTATTTCATATCCAAGGCTCACATCAGTGCTTGGCTTTTAATCAATACTCAACAAATATTTGTAATGTTGAAATTAATATAATCAGCTGCATTAGCTGCTGGAATCCCAGTGGTTAAATAGCAATCAGAAAAAGAGAAAGAATATTCATGTATGAATGACAATTGACCAGTCCCAATTGAAATACAATTAAATTAGAGTCAGTTTACCTGATGCAACAGATTACTTATTTTAGCGTGCACAAGAATCAATATATTCAGATTATGTTGTTGTGTTAATAAAAATAATTGAAATTTCTTAGTGCTAACACATTGTGATGAACATCTAACTTATATACCCCATAACAGCTTTATGATGTAGGCACTATTCATAACATGAAGACCCGTAAATTTATTCCAAGGATTTGTATTTCTTGGAAATTATCATTCTCAACAATACAAGAAAAACAACTTCTATTTTTGAGTTATGTCTCAGGATGACTGTGCATACTTTCCTTTCCAGGAAGACAATTAATAAAGCTCTGTTATCAAAAGTGTCCCCTCGAGGACTTCAGAGCACAGCACAGCTTTTCACTGCCCCTAAAATGAGTGTTCCAGTGTATAATATAGGGCCAATGTTATAAATTTAGCAAGTACATGTCCATTTTTTTGCTGGTTCAGCAGAATTGTTCTTGTCTCCTAATCTGAGGAAGCTGTAGTAGTTGAAAATTGTGGTTAAGATTGACAGACGGATGGGCAAGATTTACATGTTTGTTTCTGTGACTGAATCTATGTGTTGAATGAAGTAGTTTGCTTTCTGTGCAATTATTTCTCAGGTGAGCATCATGAACCTTCTTAACAGGTGAAGTTTTTATTCTCAAAATAAATAAAATGAGCCGATGTCACGAAAGTATTATGATTTATATGAAATAGGGAGCTATTTCTCTAACATAGAAGGCAAAAGTGTAATTATACAGTTTAATGCAAAGATCAATGGGATGTGGTCTTGTGAAACAGCTAGAATCCCGTTACATTAGAGACAGTCTTCTCCTTAAGACAAACAAAGAGTCCTGCCAGAAGTGCGTGCTTAGCTTCCTCAGGCTTGCATCTTCTTTTTTTTTAATATTTATTTTTATTTTACATGAATTGGTGTTTTGCCTGCATGTATAACTGTGTAAGGGTGTCAGATCTTGGAATTACACACAGTTAGCTGCTATGTGGATGCTGGAAATCGAACTCAGGTCCTCCGGAAGAACAGTCAGTGATCTCAGCCACTGACTGAGCCATCTCTCCAGCCCAGGCTTGTATTTTCTACTGCAAACCTGACATTCATTAATAACTGGTGGCTATAACATCAACATGAAAAACTAGTGAGTAAAAATTTCACTATAAATGATATTCAGTATAAAAGCCCCCAACTAAATAAGTGCTTATGTTTGGAAAATGTAGGAGACATTAAGGTGCAGTCTCTTAGAATGCTACTTGTAACTAATGTAACATTAAACATTATTTAAAATTATACAGCAAAAACTAATCTTCAATTATTTTACTTCTTATTTGTGCGTATCTGCTTTATCTTTCTTGCCTTCAGAAGAAATTCTGCTCCATCTACAGACAAGGATTGTCACCCCAAGAAAGGAAAGTGATCTCATGTACACACCACATACACCCTCACATACCAATAAGAAGCGTGTCCCTTTGTGCGACTAGCTTGGCGGAAATGATACATACGGCCATTGACAGGGCACCGCAGTGAAGGGACAATCCTTTTAGGGGAGAGACAGAGGTGCTCTGTCTGTCTGAGAGACAGGTCTGAAGGAACCTGCAGTTCAGTTCAGGAGCTGAAATGCAGAAGACAGTCATCCTGGCAAAAGGAGCCTAACCCCAGCAGAGAAGGCATGCTCCCAGCTGACCTTCCAGTCAGCCTGCCAACCAAGATTAAGCTTCCCTCAAGTGGGTCCTTGTTAGCCCAGCCTTTCCCCGACTGTTGCTCATCTTTCACAACTGGAAGCCAAGTGTTGCAAACTATTACTCAATTTTGCAGCCAAATTCCTTTGTCCCCTCCATCCTTCCCTCCCTCACTCCCCCTCCCACACACACTTGTGACTAACGTAGAAACACAGCTTCTTTCTAAAGTTTACACTGAACAGACTCCAACAATTTTTACATTAAAAAAAACTGTATATAAATTTGCCTCCCCCTCAAAAAAAGGCTTAGTTCAATAAGTCAGAGATGCCTATTTGCTTTGATCAAAAAGCCACAAAAGTGTGTTTCTCAGGAAAGTCAAAAACCACTCATGATCTCAAGTGGAAAAAATATAAAGAATTTGCTGAATTTTTAACCTTAGTACATAACAAAGATATTATTTTAAAGTTGGTTGGTTAATGTGGGCTGTGTTAGGACTTTCATTGTGTTGTACTTGGGTTTTCTCAATGTTATTTTAATGAGTTTATTGGTTCAATACACAAAACACTGCATGGTGCTTGACATTTTTAGGAAATAAATTTTCTTATGAGGCATTTGCTTAAAGGAATTCTGTTATATAATCAGTTGATTGTTAACTCCAGGGACACAAGAGTAACTGTCCTGTTTCTATATACATAGGTAGTAAAGAACATTTGATTATGAAAGCCACATAAAAGTATCTGTGGAAAGAAATGCATTATTCAGTCATCTTTTATGTATAGACATCACAGTAAACATTGTCTGGTTAATTTTCAGAATAAACTTGGAATCATCTAGTAAAGTCTGAGATGATAAGAAATCTTTGTTTTCTTTTCATATTTCCTGCTATAAGGGGATCCCTTAGCCAACTTGCCTACAGTTGGTAACAGACGTTGTCTACAATTATTACTACTGTTGACTGCTCCACAGAATAAACCAAGTAAAAATTGCCAAGAGAGGAGGAAGGACACAGGCTATGAAAGCTGATAGAACTTAGGTGGTACACCCTTATAGTCCTCATCCCTTACTTATGATTGATGACAGAGGAGGGCGCGAAAGCTGCATCTTCCTTACCTATGACATTTGTCTTCCACCTCTGGCCTTCAGACTATAAGTGCAGAAAGAAAACTCCTTAGGATTAAAATATCAGCTCTTAAGTGCACCAAAATTGGGTTCTTTGATTCTACCTTGGTGAAGCTACAACTATTACTCTCCCTGGCATGATCTCACATCTTCCAAAGCCCCTGTGCCCAGCAGCTGTTCTTCTCTGAGACTCTGTACAACAGAACACAGCAAAAAGTTCAAGTTCTTTTTTCATACTTCAAGTTCAGATAGCAAAAGGAAATCCCGGTTAAGCCCGATTCTCCCAGGATGTAAACATATCTCATTTGGAGAACTCAAAGGGTTTAGTGATATGATTAACTAACAGCAAGTATCCCACTTTCACCTTACAGCTGCTGGCCTTTTAGCAAAACATCCATCTCCCCAGGGTCTTACCACTGTGAGAAGGGTAAGGTGGATACAGTCTGGTCCCAAATGGCTATGATGTGGTAATTTGAAGCTATTTGCCTTAGCTATAGAAATATCCCAGGATAAAAATATTGGGGAGGAACAGTTCACATTTGTAGATTTATGTTAATTATTAAGAAAAACCAATGCAGAGCTCAAAAATGTCCATTTTTCATATACTTTGAAAAATTCTATAAAGAACAGAAAGGGTGATGGAAAGATGGTTTAGCATGTTACAAAGCCTGACTACCTGAGTTTCAACCCTAGGATCCATATGGAAGGAGAAAACTGACTGACTCTCCACAGGCATAGCACATAGCCCCTCTTTGGAGGGGTGTGTGTGTGTGTGTGTGTGTGTGTGTGTGTGTGTGTGTGTGTGTAAAGTAATGAAAAAGACTTTATCCACAAATCACCAGACCAACAAAGCTGTGTTCAAATCATATAGTGCAGAGCTGAAATGAGATAATTATGATAGAATGTTACCCTCTCTACCCAAGCACATTGAATTAAAATTGCTGTGATGGGATGTAGAGGATTTCAATGAGGTGAAAGCCATGCTGATGTCATTGAATTTAGAATAGGAAAGATATAGAAAGTCAGAGAATCCAACCACACCATTTCACAAGTGACAAAATTTGTGTTCAGAAGAAGCAAATTTTGTGCCTTAAAGAATATAGCTGGCAGAAATGGACCCAGAACCCAGGTCTCTTAAAAATCTCATATGAGGGTTCCCTTTCTTGGCCTCTTTGCTCCAATTTTCAAGTGAAAACTAAACTCTTAGTTTTCTAGGTGATGCCAAGTGTCATGTTGCTTACATCCTATATAATATGTGTTTATGTCTAAACATGTGCCTGAATTTTAACATCATCTTATCTTGGTTAAAGATAGCAGCAGCTAGAATATTCCTACATGATATCATTAAAAATCTGTAGAGCAAAACAAAAACAAACAAAAACCACATGGATTCTGTCTGAAGAATCTATGTCTCCAAACTGTCAGTTAACAATAGTTAAATGTTTGTTGTGATTCAGAGTTAAGGTCACAAATGTTTCTTGTTGTCTACTCTCTTTCTCCTCTTGCACTGACATTGCATCCCTTTCCAGCCTTCTCTGTTCTTGCTTCAGAATTCACTGACATCATCTCATTTCACTCTGCCTTGTCCATGGTCACTAGGATCAAGATGCTCCAATCTTGATGCTTGTCCGCATGGCCGTGTGTAGCCCGTGTGACTCATTCATTGTGGAAACTATGAGCTGCTGTCCTTTCTGTAGCAAATGTCCCCTGCTCCTTCAGCCTCATCATAATTGCATAATATTAGAAACTACATTTGAAAAATACTCTCTTGCTCACATATGTCTGTTCCTGGGTCACTTCAAAGAGAACATGAGTTGGCCATACAAAGGTAGTGAGAAAGCATTGTTTTCTTTTGCAGGCCAGGTCTTGTTCCCTTAAACCAGGGTTTTTTCCTAATGCTGTGGCCCTTAAATACAATTCCTCATGTGTGGTAACCCCCAATCATAAACTTGTTTTCGTTGATACTTCATAACTGTAATTTTGCTACTGTGAGGAATTATAATGCAAATATCTATACATTCTGATGGTCTTAGGGAACTCCTGTGAAAGGGTCATTTGACCCCCAAGGGATTGCAACCTATAGGTTGAGAACCATTGACCTAAACTTTATACAAGACTGTCCATTCTCAAGGTATAAGGTGCCTTTGCGGGGTGTTACACAAAATTAATGTGTAACAGCGAATTGGCTTGCTGATGCAACCTTAGGCTGGATAGGCAAAGAGGGTCTTTCCAAGAAACTATATAAAATGCCTTGTTGGTAAACTACCAAAACAGAGAGGAAAAAACACTCAGAAGGTGTTGTTCATATATGTATCCCTAACTCCTCATTTGACTTCCCAGCAATAGTAAAGTAATTTTTTTATTATTCCCATCACAGAGATAAGACAATTTCTTGAGGACGATCACAATCCTATGTTAAGCAACTTTAGCAAGTGACTTTGGATGTCAACCTTTCATCTGAAAACTGAGTATAATAACATCTACCTTATGAGGCTGTTTCAAAGATGGTTCTCAACCTCTGGGGTTGAGACAGGAGGGCCACATGTCAGATATTTATTTATATTATGGTTCAATACACTAGCAAAATTATAGTTATGAAGTAGCAGCAAAAGAACTTAATGGCTGGGGGATCACAATAACATGAGGAACTGTGTAAAAGGTCTCAGCATTAGGAAGGCTGAGAACCACTGATCTAGATACTAGGTTCTATTGATTTTTGTTGCTGATATTACAGTGATCACACCACAATTGCCTCTTCCTTTTACTCCCTAAAACAGTTAAATAATTTGACCTAAAACCTTTATACAGATGCAATTTCCATTAAATAAAAATTTACAGTGTTAAAAAGGAGAGAATAGCAGAGTCCCTAGGGTAACGAAGAACAAGAAAAAGAAGCAAAAAGGCCAACTTCAAATGATTTGAATATCGCCAGCATCTGTTTGAAATAAAAATATCCTCTCATCTCTTATCCTTTGTATCGAACAGATAAAGGTCCCTATGTTTTGAATGACATTTTCTTTATTGCAAGTAGGTCTAGAGATATTGCAAAGTGTCTGACAGTTCAGTGAGCGGTTTACCTCAGAGAGTGGGCTGATAGTCCAGTATTACAGATTCTCCCCTGACTTGTGGTTCCCTCTGCAAAAGAGATGAGCCTCTGAGGGGCCAGCAACATCCAGTCAGCAGGTCTAAAAGAAGACGGGACATTGTCTATCTTCCTACATGTAAAAAGATAATTCTTAACTTCCAAGCATCTAAAAAAAAAAAAAAAAACCAGAAGACTCATTTATTTCTTATTCCAAAGCCCAAACCAAAGAACTTCCACACCTCTACTACTTATTACCCAGAAGCACCAATTAGAGAGAGGATTCTACAGCCTGGCTTTTTTTTTTTTTTTTTTTTTTTTTCCTTCTTTATTTTGTATTTATCAAAAAAAAACACAGTAAAAAAAAGAATTTAAAATGTGGAAGGGTTAACAATAACTATACAGAGGATAAGAATCATAAGCATCAGCCTGGCTTTTTAAAAAATCAGCTTAAACAGTCACCAAAGCAAAGGAGATATCGAAACAATTTCCAGTGAAGAGTTGGAAAGATAGCTACCAGGCTAAAGAAAATCCCCAGGTGAAAAGGAGGGATCAGAAGAAAGTGATATCCAGAGGAAATGGTGACAGATTTACAGAATGAACAGAATTCCAGAGGGACAATAGAGAACATATCTGCCTAGAGAACATAGACCCAAGCAACTCCGTCATCTATCTACAGAGCTGTTCCACTCAATGGGGGAGGGGTGGGCAGGGGGTTCAGTTCTTCCTGGGATCCCTAGCCATCAGCCAAAACCAATCAATCAATCAACCAACCAACCAACCAATATCTCTCTCTCTCTCTCTCTCTCTCTCTCTCTCTCTCTGTGTGTGTGTGTGTGTGTGTGTGTGTGTGTGTGTGTGTGTGTGACAGAGACACAAAGAAAGATTCATTTACACATGAAACAAAAAAACGAGAGAAATGTTCATTTAGGAAGAAAAAACATCTCAAAATAAATGAAGCTGCTCTGTGTATAGGATGCTCAAGCCATTGGCATGCTCCTAGGTGCTAGAAAAAAAATCACACGATGGTGCATCAAAACTCCAAACCTATATGGAGAGCAGTATATTAACTACCTGGTCGGTGGTTCTCAGCTTATCAGCTCCACCTAGACGCTGATATGGCAATCCCAAACTCAGACTATACAATAAGTAAACTGAATCATAATCTTGGGGTAGAGTGGGAAAGGAGCGAAATAGCAAAGCATCTTTTAGCTCCCTGAAGACAAATTCAACTTGTCTGCCAAATATAGAGACCTCTGGTCTAGCCTGGGTGTAATAACTCACAGCAGTAATCTTAGCACTTGGTGCAGGGGAGCAAAAGCCGAAGGATTCCAAGTTCAAGTCCAGCATGGGTCCACAACAAGAACAGCCTCAAAAATAGAAGAAAACAAAAATCAAAATTAATCAAGTCTGCACAGTTCACTCAAGGTACCCCCTTGAATTTATTTCAGCACAATGAGGTGCTGAGTATGCAGTTTAGAAAGCCAATTTTAGCCTGTATGTCTTTTAAAAGGCATTATCCTTGGGAATCTCAATATACAGAAACAAAGACACTATTTATTTTATAAAAACAAGGGCAAGAGTTAGAAAGATTTGGGCACGACTCCAAATCAAGCTAGTCTGCTAACCAACCGCAGAACCTCTTATCACCAAGATGTTCTCCACTCCATCTGTATCAGTGTCTGAAGTCTCCTAGTTCTAAAAGTCCGCCACCCTGACTGGCAGGAGACTGGACAGAGCAGGTGTAGCTGGGTGATAGGAAGTTTCCCGGCACACTCACACCCTTCCAACTCAGCTAGAAGCAGGGGCTCCCTCCTACAACAAATATTATCTAAAATGACTTTATTTGTTTTACAGTTGAGAGGCCCCCCCACCCCATAGGTAGCCTCAAGAGTCCCTTCATTTCATTAACATTAAATCAAGAAGCTGACCTTCTCTCTGCTTCTCTCTAGCAGGATTAATGGATTGAGGGATGGTTTGTGCAGCTAGGAGCTAAACCTCTTGCTGAGAAAGCTAGCAGGCTTGACTAATTCGCAGAAGTTCTAACTTCATAAACTCACTTTAAGCTTTTAACTTTGACCTGAAGAGTAAAGATAATGGCTTCACACTGTGTGTGTGACAGCATGCTATTCGGGACGCATCAAAAATCATATAAAAAAATGACAAATGATTCGGTAAAATAATACTGTAGCCTACATATGATTTTTATGCTTGGGAAATACTCCATTCTGTGCATGTTAAAAGGGACCCTCCTAAAAACTGAGACAGAATTATATCTATAAAATAATACTAACAGCTATGTATGTATATTGTAAGTAGGAAAAAGTATGGTCAGACTACCATAAATATGCTAATAGGAAGTGCAGTGGCGTAAAGCTATGACATAATGGAATGTTGGATATAATTCTTTTTTCCTAAGAAGCAAATCTCTCTACTATATGAGACCAGCTAGTGTCCCTAAAGAATCCTCTACATGACTGTTCATACTTTTTAAATTCCAGGCAGCCTTAAAGTAAATTCAGAGAACACTGAATAAAAGAGAAAAGGGGAAAAAAATACAATATTTCCAGACCATCTGACAAGACTACATGAAAAGCTTTTGATCAAAGGGTCTTAAGTACAATCTACCGGTGTGACAAACATTTTTATCTCTTTATTAGATTTATTTTTCTTCTGAAAACTGCAGTGACCAGGGTATGGTTTGTGAAAGAAAGCTGGCAGGGTTGTGTTCTTTGATTCCTAATTAACACCTTCAGTCTCAAAAGAGAACCAACAGAAATACCATAAAATGTTGCAGCTGCATTGTGATTCCGCTTGGTTGATTTGTTAAAAGTTGGCTGGCCATTGGCAGCTGCAATAAAGGAAAAACTCAATGAATGTTTTGTATTGTGCCCACTGAAGAGAAAGAAGGCAACCATTTAATTTCTCAAATGAGCAGCTGCAGAGGGAGGTTTAAATGGAGCTAAGTGTGAGATTTACTGTTAATTTATAGTAAATAAATAATGAAAATTTAACTTTCCAGTCTTTACAGCCACATAGCAGAAAGGTTGGGAAGAAATTATTAAGGACAATACATTTGAAACTTCTTAGCAATGAATTTGGGAATAGCATTCATTAAAAAAAAATAACAATAAAAATAGGCTTTTTTCAAAGGGACGAGTGAGCCAAAGCCATAGAAACCAGCCATTCCACTTTAATAGGTAAACAGCTATCTTTCCTATCCCTGGTAATGTAACTCCTTTGTCCCGCTTTGCAGAATCCCTAAAATTTGTTCAGGTGGGAACTGAATAAGATTCCACACACCCCCACCTCACTTATTTTAGAGAGCATGGAGTTAAATTTTGCCTTCAGTAGGAGAATAAAGGAAGCTTTTAACTCTAGTCAGATAAATCTCACTCACATTCAAAAATGCAATTAAGGAAATATGTAAATCTAGATGTTTCATCAAATGCTAGCAAAGGAGTTCCTAGTTCTTTTTGAGCACAATGACCAAACTAAAGGACTTCAGTGTCTATGTAAGAACTATTGTCCAAGCCACAGACCCTGTTGGAAACAGAGTCTGGCCTGGCCGTGGGAAATACCTACATATTTAACACAGGCCCTATTTCTGAGAGAAACGGAATGGAAGAGAAAGCCTGGAGATTTTGCTGTTACATTCTAATCAACCATATCTGCCTAATTTGCTTTGATCAAGAAGATAAACCAATTTTTCTACAAGCTAGATAATAACAATTAGTGAGGTAATGACTTTCCAACTTTTCAAAGGGGCTAATGGGGGACCGAAAACTGTAATGGTGGGGGTCTACATGCGTCTTCTCAGCTCATCTGAGAGCAAGATTCATTCAAAATAGGATGCTAACCCAGAAAAGAAACCCCCAACTCCAAACAGCTTCAGTGGGGGGCAAAGCAATCAGAGACCCAGGGATCTGCCATGCTCTATACCAAAGCAAAAGTATTAAAGGAGATTTATAATTGGTGTCTGTGTCATGTAGTCCTGTTCTTTCTTGGGGACATCTTTACTTTTGTGTGAAAATGTATCTCTTGTTGCTAGTCTGAAAACTGTTGCTATGCAGCGCAGCTTTTTCTCCATGTAAGTCTCCCGAACTGTTGGCTGTGTTGCTGTGAACCCTAAGCCGCGGCTTCTCACAGATGTAGCCAGCTTTAGATTGCACAGTCCTGGGGATGCTAACACAAGGTCTCACATCAAACTCTTGGGCTCATCGAGAACCTGACTTCACAGATGCTTCCATTTCACAGCCTGGCTGGCCGTGTCTCCACCAAGGTTCAGTCTCGGCCATCCTGCCTTCTCTTCAGCCATTTCTCAGAACCCCAAACGCAAGTAGTTATTAGATAAGAAGAAAAGATTCCAGAGCATGGGATTCTATTCTTTTTCTTTCAGAGAAACCTAGCATTTCCCGTTACTTCTTTTTCTTGTTGATATGACCTCTGTGTTACTTCCTTAACCAAACTGTTGTACTAGATATGGTATCTGTAAACCTGCTGTAAATTTAATCATTTTTTTTTCCTTGCTGCTAATCTCCTTTGCTAAGGTTCTTAAATACCAGAGTGCTTTCAGGCTGTATTGTGATATGTCTAATAAAGTGAATGGGTCTTTTAAAAAAGGTTGGAGTTCACTAAGTTGCAATGCTGTGTTTTGCCTCCACTCATAAAAACATGTCTACTGAAACCACTACTTCAGAATAATTCCAAAGGAAGCTGTAAGATGCTGGTTCAAGACTACCATCCTACCTTGGTTTATGTTTTGTTTAATAAATACAATTTGGTTAACATTTATTTATGCATTTCTCCTTTATCACTATTTTAAAAATTCTTAGTGATAGTTGTTTTAAAATGCAAATAAGACTGTTTTTACTTTCTGGCCAATATTCCTAGTTCTAAAGATGATGACAACCAGTACAAATAAAACGTGGACCTAATTTGTAGGGAAAAGCAATGTTAAGCAACATCCTTAAAATTGTAATACTATGAAAGGGTAGAGAAGAGTTTGTCTCATGGCAGTCAGGAGGAAGAAAAAAGAAGGGGCCAAGAACAAGGTGTGTCTTCCTTATGCAAACCCCAGTGACCTACTTAATCCGGCTAGCTCTCTCCATCTCCTTCTTCCACCCACCACCTCCCAGAAGTGCTGTCAGATTAAGAATTTATCAAGGGATTAATCTATTGATTCCACTTAAATCCCAGTATCCTGTCACTTCCCAGAAGCCATTTACTTGTCAATCAAGCCTGTAACTCAGGAATCTATGGGGAACATTCAAATTGTACACTCTTCTACCAAAGGATAGCATATGGGGGGGGGAGGTGTTTGCACTCCTGAAGGATGGATTCACATCAGCAAAGATATAGAAAGGACATTTCTCTATGCAGAAATATTTTCAGATTTGCTAAATGAAGCAAAAATGACTTGAAATGGAGCATGCCAGTGTCCTCTGCTACACACACACACACACACACACACACACACACACACACACACACGAGCAAAACACTGCAAGTTTAGGGAATAATTTGACTAAACATAAGGCTTATTAATACCAGCCACAACTTCTCTCTGCTAAAGAGTTTCCAGGTCCTTATTCAACTTTTTCTTCAAATAATGGGGCCCTTCACAGCTCTCCAAGATATGCACTCCTATCTTCAATAGCCATTGGTTAATTATGCGCTTAAGAGGTACCATTTACCCTTTTGGATCTGTCATCCAGAAATAAGAAAATGTATCCAATGCCCATTAGTGCAAACATTGACCTGGATTAATAATAAGGAAACTTAACCTGTACTTGATTGCCCAGCCAAATTTAAAGCACAGATGTTGCAAGTTCCTGAGCCAGCAGAAAGGGGAATCACAACTGGATTCTTTACACAGACTCACCCACTTTCAATACCTCCATCTTCCTTGCATAGTATCTTTACTTTCAATCATCCTTGTATCCCCTTCCATTTTCTACAAAAGTAGAGATGATTTCCTGAGCACTACACTGGAGACTATAGACTGTTTTGTCTAGATCTCTGGACTTCCAATGACTTCTGAACCCTCTCTCCCTCCCTCTCTCTCATGTGTTAAAAATGACATACCCTACCTCTTTTCAAATCCTATTTTAAATGTGTCGTTCCATTTCCCTTTAGCTTCTGGAACCCATAGCTCGCTTATTCCTTCTGCATATTTCTACTGAGCATGTGCCATTAGAAGGTGCAATGAGAGAACACAAATGAAGATACTACCAATCTTCTTCTAGAAGTTTGAAATGAAAAAGTGTTGGTGTTATTCCAATAGTATTAGACTTGGTAACTTACCATTCTTCCACTAGGGACAATATCACTAAATTCCTGTAGTTCCTCTTGTCACCTACTCACCATCACGTACCTCAGTGCTAAGCATTGCACCTGACACATTCAGGTATTATATAAACGTTTATAAAATAAAATGGCAGATTCCTCAGTTCAAAAATCAAATGCTGTCACTCCACTCTGCAATTTCCTCAAACTGTTTCTGTTTTTTCCTCCTTCCTCTCTCTGCCAACATTCTTGAAAGGAAGGCTAGATTTGGCACTGCCACTGTTTTGTTACCACCCACTCATTTTTTCATCCCTCTTGAAACCAGCCTGCCACCTCCATCAGCCATTCAACTGGAATTGCCCATCTAAAAGGCCATCGATGACTTCCCATTGCCAAATCCAGATGGCCTTTTTTCAGCCCTCAGTCTTCCAGTCTGGCTGGGAAACAGAACTCTGCTGTCCCAGCCTTTCTTCTCAATCCTCAGCTGAATGGCTAAAAGGTTCTAGTGTCGTCAGATAGTACACATTTTGGAATGTGTTGGGTCTGGGTATGGCCAGAGTCCAAAGTTCACTTTCCTTATCTGTGAAATAGGGTTAATAAAGTATGTCATTTGTATCTGGCACACGACTGGGTGGCCTTCTGATCCTCTCTTTGACTCCCCCTCATTCCACACACATTCTGTTGCCAAACTATCTTTCGAGAGTTGGTGACGTTATATCACATACATAGGCTTGATAACAACAAACTCAAAGCCCCATTTTCAAGATCTCTGCCGTCAGCTCAGAGCATGCACTGCTGCAACCCAATGACAGGCACCTGAGAGTCTGAACACCCTTGGGTTGCTTGGTCCCTTAGTGGCTACCATTTACTGTTTATCCATAGTCTTAGTAAATCTTCATCTGAAGAATAAACATTGACTTCATCTAAAGCAAAGCACTCAGCTTAGCTCTAAAATGATAATGATGGTTACTTTCAAACTCCATTTTTCCACAATAGTTAATTCAAGTTTCCTATATTGCTCATAGAAACCGGACTAGGCACCATTTCCATTCAGCTGCCAATCCTCATCCTTCTTGTCCTCTGGCTGAAATGGTTCCTTCCCCACCTCCCTGTAGGAAACTGTCAGATTTCCCTCAAATGGCATCTCCTCTCCATAGCTGGAGTAACTGTCCTATCATTGATGTCACATATTCTATTTGGGACCACTGAAATTTTCTCTTCTTTTCCCTATCCCACCAGCTGCCCAATTATGCCTCTTTCTGGCCAGCTTTGGCCATCCTACACATACCATATTAAAGATATGCCATGACTAGACATAATTCATTTCCTCAAACCAACATTCTTATCCAGGACTTCATCAGAATGTTCCAGGTAATGTTAAATCTCCCATCTATCAACCAGACTGAAGAATAAATTCCTTTCAAAATAGGTGAAGCTGTGTGGGGCTTGAACTCCTTAAAACTAATTAGATTATTAACTAGATTGGTGACTTTATATGTTGACCTTAAGTGAGCAAAAAAATTGTTACTATGTTGCAGGCAGCATATTTTGTTACTTAACAATAGATAAAGCAACTTTCCACAAATATTTGAATATATTTGCATATTGTACTCCAGCCAATTGGTTCATAATGGCATCAGAAAAGCAGAACCATTGGGGTATGGTTAGAGTCATGCGCCTGGGTTTCACCCGCAGAGACTTGGATTTCATAGGAAATAAACCTGAGCACCTGTTCTTGGACTGTAATGCAGGTGCTCATGATTGCTCATAGCACAGTCCAAAGTAAAGTGAATATTAATAGGTTAAAGACTGGAAGGACATTTTGTGTGGTTTGAACAAGTACATCCTATATCAAATCATTTCAATTAATTTTGACAAGATGTAATTTGAAAATTCGTTGAATTTTGTTTAGTTTTCGCTTGATTTTTATGTTTGAAATATGAAAATTGGGGGTATAGCTCAGGTGGTGCTAAGCTTGCTTAGCATAGATGAAGCCCTGTGTCCCATCCCAGCACTCCATAAACTTTCAGTGTACTCTGGAAGTAGACAGAGAATGGCTGGGACTTCTGGTAATTCTTCAGGACATGAGACCAGCCTGGAATCCATGAGACCCAGTCATTTAAAAATAAAAATAAAAATAAATAAATAAGGCAAGAGTGTAAGGTACAAAAGAGACCTTTCCTGGAAGCAGGTTTAGATTTGGATATTTGAGAAAAGGAATTTTTTTCATGTGCAGGAAGATTAGTGTGGGGCAGGATTGGGTAGGAGACACCATCGAGCTGAGTGAGATCACATCCAGTCCTATTGGGAAGGCAGAGGTTAAGGGTGGCCCTGAAAAGTGTCCTTCCATAATCTCATACTGCCAGTCAGTCAGTCCCTTTCTTTCCTTCTCAGAGTATGACCTTGAGCAATGAGACTGCAGCCACCAGGATAGTCCTTGGGAGCTTTAGCTGTGGAATGAGAAATTCTGTCCTGAAAGGAGGCATCTGAGCAGCATAGCATAACTTCTCCTACTTCTGGTCTAGAAGAACTTGGTCTACAAGAAGGAGGGGACAAGCATCAGAGTTCACATCTCACATGGAGTCGATGCTACTCTAAAACATGATCTACCATTAGTCAGTTTCTGGCACGTCTCCCTTTTAACCTTCCTCCTCTTTAGACTTCATGGCCAGCACCGTTCCATTTTCATCACATGCATACATTTGTGCCTCTGCACTCTCCCCAAGGATGAGAATGCTGCTTGGCTTCCTTCCTCTGCTTTTTTTTTTTTTTTTAATTAATTTATTTATTTATGTTCTGCCTGCAGGCCAGAAGAGGGGGCAAGATCTCATTAGAGATGGTTGTTAGTCACCATGTAGTTGCTGGGAATTGAACTCAGGACCTCTGGAAGATGAGCCAGTGTTTTTAACATCTGAGCCATCTCTCCAGCCCCCCTTCCTCTGCTTTTTAAAAAACAAAATACTATATCCCAGAGTTCCGCAGCAGGTCATAGTATATAGCCCCAGAATGCTCCACAGTAGCTCACCCCCACCTCCCATTCAGCTAAGTAAACTTCCTCTCTCCCTGCATTTATTTTCTCTTTGTCTGCCAGGTAAGCCCCTGTGATTTAACACCTGGAAAAGCATGCTTCTTAATTCCTCTATTAGAATCTCTTGGAACGCCCTCTCTCGGTAACATAAACTGATTAACTGGAAATGGAAAAACAAACAGCCCGTAGTAACCCACAGTAAAGAGGTTATCAAATGGCCAATTCCAGACAACTCACGAAAACCGAAATCAAAATAATTTTGTGAGATGGCAGCGGCAGCAACAGCAAGGATGTTTTGTTGGGCTTTAGTTATGAACTCTTAAAAAGCAGGAGTTGCACCTGTCCTGTACCCTTTTCCATTGCACAATGTCTAGCACACGGTTAGAATTCAATAGAATGAGATAATTTTTTTTTAAAGCCAGCACTGCACCTGGGAAGGCTGGCAGGCTGCCAGCAACTAGAAGGCTGGTGTTCGTCAGTGATTCCTGTGCCTTTATGTAGAAAGTCATGAATTACAGCATCCAGACAGACTGCTATGAGGATTATCCATTGAATAGAACAGTTTTTCCTGTTTGTATTTTTCTAATGAGGATAGAATATACCACCAGTATAATCCTACTTTACGATTCCACAAGAGAACCGAAGGAGTAAGGAGGTCTATGAAACTATGTTACTTCTGTATCATCAACCCTGAAAAAGCTTAACTTTCCCTTATTCCATTTTAGGAAAGATTTTCTTCTAGTAAATAGAGTTCAAGAACATTTTAATAAATTTGAGATCATTTCTGACTCCCTGTGAATATTGGTCAGTGCAGAACTGAGGTTTGAGTCAGCACTTTGTATTCACACTTCAATCAGATGGTAACAGGATGGTGAATATGGCAGATTAAGTTTAAAAACCATCAACTGGATTGGAGATTGAGAAGGTAATAGAAAAAGATGATCTGCATCTATGAATCTTCAAGAGCACACCATGCGAGGGGAGGGGGGTAGTTTCTGCCAAATGAGAGACTAGATTCTACATTTGATTTATAATTTCTCCTATCACTTAGGTTTTTGAGTTGTATCTAAAAGAGATCTGGCAAATTATATTGAATTAAAAAACTGAGTGGCTTCCTTTCATTTCTAAGGTCTGGTTGTCATTCTTGGGTAATTCCAAACGGAAAGAAACTGGAGTTAGGAACATAGCTTTGGTTCTTAGGAGAACTGTTTAGTGAAACTGGTACCATGCCATCCTTGAGTAGACCTGCAGTGATAATGAGGGTTACCAAGATATCTGACGTAGGGGTTGAATACTTGGAGGTTGGTAAAGGCTAATAATAATAATAATGTGTATTTAGCTTTGAAAATGAAAATAGCCATTTATGATGTGCCAAACTTCACATGTTAACTTATTTATTTCTTACAGCGAACCAGTGGGATTTGCTTCTAGTCCATAAATAATGAAATCAGAGAGTCGGGAAATTTCCCAGGGTTTAAGCAAAATGAATAGTGAACAAGTAGCCGATTGAATAAAGAGCTAATTCTTAAGCTGATGCCCAGAGTTCCATGTAGACTGTCCAAATGTCAATTTGGCCTTAATATCAAGCATGATGGCTATTTTTACTGTCTTTCAGAAAATTTAAAGTTATATTAAATGCAGTAATGATAATTTACTTTTGAGAAAGTCTTGTTCAACATTATACTGGTCTGGAAGTACTTTTTGCAGTAATTTTTACATGAAGAACTGGGGGATAATAAACATCATAGGATTCAATCCTAAAGATATAGACTTACTTGCTACTGTTTGACTGGGTATGTGCGTGTGTCCATGTGTGTGTGTGTGTGTGTGTGTGTGTGTGTGTGTGTGTGTGTGTGTGTGTGTGCATGTGCATGTATGTCAATGCAATGTGTATTCATGTCAGAATAGGTGCATGCATACACCCAGAAGCCCATTGGCAACACTGGATGTCATTTCTCAAGGACCATACACCTTGTATTTTGAGACAGGGTCTCTCAGTAGTTTGAGACTCACCAGACAGGCTAGTCTAGCAGACCTGAGTTCTCTTTCCACCTTGCCAACACTGGCATTACAAATACAAGCCACCACGTTTGTTTTACATGGGTTCTAGTGATAAAATTCATCTCTCCATCCTCACCCAGCAAGCACTTTATCACCTTCAAGAGCTCGCTGGTGTCATTTTTAACATCTGCATCAGAGATAGATGGTTGTCTTTTTATCTGTGTCTGATTATCATGACCTTTCTTTGGAAGTCAAAGTGGTTTGGTTTGTCTGACCAGTGCTGTTTCTTGACTGCACATAATAACTGGTGACTTCCCAAAAGATCCAAGAATGATATTTTTATGAGATGATTAAAGCTGGTATCTAAACTGATGACAAGTTTAGCAGATGACATTACAGCAGCCTGGACAGTCATTTCAGTTGCCACAATCCCAGATATTGTGCCCAGAAACTACTTTTTCTTTCATGGGAATCCTGTCTTGCCCTCCAGTGAGATCTCTAAATGGGTATGCTTAAACTCTTGAGGCTCCAGAGCTTTGTATCACCAACCCTGCAATTCATGCTGGAGGTTTCACAGAACTTAACCTGAATTCTTATTAATTCTCTTAGGATTTCTGTAAAACTGAAAGAGATGCTTCCGAGAACCAACGGCATTGAGTAATGGGAATATATGATAAGCTGAAGAGAGTTTAAAAATGATCATTCAATGTTTCTGATACTTTCATCTTGCTCTATTTTAATTTGTTCAAAATAGGAAATTAAGGTGATAGCCAGACAAGTACATGTACTTGAGCAAGAGTAATGAAGCATTTAGAAAAAATAAGACAGATGTTTTACATTGTAACAGTTGCACAGTTGGTGACCAAAGGCTAAACTCTGAACTGATTGTATCTGAGGAAAAATAACAAGCTGTGAAAAAATAGAAAGGCAAGATTTGAGTAATTCACTAAAGAATGCCTCCACCATAAGCTTTGTAGCAAAAAGATAAAAAGAAAGTCTTGTTTGGCACACAACAGCTGAGTTTAAATAGCAGCACGTGAGCACTATGGAGAAATGACTGCATACCCAAGGTAACTGTTCAAGTCTCCTCTCTGGGATGAGCCTTCTAATGAAGGCATTGTCTGAGGTCTTCAGTGGCCCCTCCCAAAGATGAATGGGAAAAGCCAAACCTCTGGGTCGGCCTGTTTGCAGAAACAGTTTTCAAGATTTACTGATGGCTGACAAATGCCATTTAAGCTTTCAGAGCCAGCCAAATGCTTTAGAAAGGACTGAAAGAAAAACCTCCCACTATAGAAGATGCTGGCAGAGTAGCCCTGTGATGGCCTTGGGCTGTGAGGAGCGTGCATGTGGATGAGCTCTGTCATTCCTGATATTTATTTCTTTATTTACTACAATTTCCTCACTGAGTTCCAAAAATGCAAGGCTCAAACAAGGAGAGTTAGCCTTCTTTTAATATGCGCCTATGCTGAGACAGTACTTACATGCTATGACTTGTCAGTTAGGATTACAAAAGCTCTTGCCAGACAATTTTATACCAACAGGATATTTTTGTTCAGTATCTTGCTGTTAATATAGGAGCTATAATAGTGCCCCTCCCCAGTATTGAAGCTATGATGAGCCTGTTGGAGAGTTTTGTTTGTTTGGGAATTTTTTGGGGGAGAGGGGGTCATTGTTTGGTTGGTTGGGGTTTTTTTGGTTTTCTTTTTCCAGATTTAATATTTTAGTCTGGTATTAATTTTGATTTGGTTTTGGTGTATAGATTATTTTAGATTTCTACAATATCACTGCCAATACATATGTGTTATTAATTATATCTTTGTTTGGTTAGAGGTTTTGCTGGTTTCTTTGTTTTGTTTTGATGTAGTGCCAGGAGTTGAAATGAGGCTCATGTCCAGGGTAGCCACATTCTCTACCACTGAGCACCATCCCCACCCTATGAATCAGATTTTAGTACTGTCAGCATTTTCAGTCTGTGAAGTAACAAATTCTCAGAGATTATATGAGTAAAAGTCTACAACATCATCGGATTGTAAAATTATTCCCACTTCAATCCTTTGTCTTCACCAGGCACTCACCAGTGAAATCTGGAGGTGATTTCATGAGCAGGGAGCTTTGCCTTCTTCTATGATTCCAAAGAGGTGTAAGATGAGTAACTTTGAGCTGAGCGGGCTTGTCATTTCCCATTGCTCGGTCACTGCCCGGGGCCCTATAGGAATTGTGGGGTTCTAGAGCCCTGGCCTTGATTGCCCGTTTCCCTGGGCAGCTGACAGTGATCTGACAGGAAGCGACATTGGCACAAAGAAACCAGGGGAGGTAGAGATGGAAGTGAGGCAAGAGGAGAGAGACTGAGAAAATCCAGTGGACTGGAAGCCAAAAGGATAAACACATGAAGGTTCAGAGCCGCTTCTCAGCCCACGTCTGTCAGCCACTCCTCCCCCAAAGCCTGCAAGAAATGCTCCCTTAGCTGCCTCGGTAACAATTAAAGATCCTATGCCACACAAGAAGGCAGGGTTTTCGCAAGGCGCCACAAGTCCCAGCACATCAGCCCAGTTCTGCTCCTCCTTTCTCACCTGCATTATTGGCAAGGCTCCCTGTGGGTGGCCTGTCCTCCAGCTCATCCTCCAGGCCACCACCAGGGGAGATGTTAAAACCTTGACTGATTCTCTTATTATAGCCACAATACTAGCAGCATCCACAGAGATCGTAGTGCTGGGTTGTGAAATTTGAAACATCACAGCATAGTACAGTTCCAATTCTCTTTTCAGACTTTCTGGCTTTATCAATGAGAAAGTCTCCATGAGGCAAATTTGGCCTTTGTCACCTCTCTTAGATACACCAACACCTCTTCAAGCTTAGCTCGATTTGGCATACTGAACTAGAGCCTGAAAAGGATTTACATTGTTTGGTCTCACCATTGTAGATAATTCAACTTCCTTCTGTTTATGATAGATAACATTAGCTTGTCATTTATAGGTAATGACAGAAGTTTCTCATTATATTCAACCTTGCTAGGCACTTTGAATTATTAGATAACTCACAATGGGTTGGTGACATTGTGTTGCAGTGAGGTGACAGTGACTTATTTTGGCTCACAGCTTTAGAGGTTCCTAGCCACAGTCATTTGGCTTCTGGGAAGCAAAGTGTCATGGTTCAGAGCATGTGGTGGAACAAACACCCAGAAGAAAGGCTGGAGAATAAGGTCTTCCTTTGCAACGATTACCCCAGTGGAACACTTCCCCCAATTAAACCCCACTTCCTAATTATCTACCACTCCCAATGATGTCATCATATTATAAATTCATCAGAATAACGTATTAGTGAAAGCGCAGTGCCCATGATCAAATCATCACTTACCAGCTGGAGATTAGGCTTTCAGAGCATGAGTCTTTAGGGTCATTTTATTTCTCAACAATAGCATACATATATATCAACATGCATTTACACTCTTATGTGTGCAATGTGTGTCTGTGTGTATGTGTGTGCAATGTGTGTCTGTGTGTATATGTGTCTGTGTATGTGGGTGCAATGTGTGTATGTTTGTGTGTGTATATGTGTGTGTATGTGTGTCTGTATGTATGTGTCTGTGTCTGCAATGTGTGCAATGTGTGTCTGTGTGTGTATGTGTGTGCAATGTGTGTATTTTATAATACATTGAAGTTGAAGTGGGGCCCTCACCACTGACAAGCTCACACAGCCAAGTCTTGGTTAGAGCTCTTACCACTTCTGTGGCTTTTAAATTACACTTTCTCTGCTATTCTGTAAACTCTACAAGGGCAAGAAATTTGTTCAGGTCTCTAACACAGCTGCCTGGTTGTTGCTGTTTTTTAATCAGGAAGACAAATGGTCAGAGACTTCAAAGTGTAAACATTTAGCATTAATATAGTGATTTATGAATAATTCGGTTTTTCTTCATTGATAAGAATAAGGACTCTGTCCCCCTTCACCCCAAGTGAGAACAATGATCTGAGATGTCTACAAGTTGATGAGCGGTGACTATGGTTGTAACATAACCATGCAATGAGATGCTCTTCTGCAACAAAAAGGACGTAACCTAATAAGGCCTTGTACCAGACTTTCTGTTAGGCTATCAACCAGCCCCCAAATCGCGACACAGAGACTTATTATTAGTTTTGAATGCTCGGCCTAGCTTAGGCTCATTTCTGGCTAGTTCTTTTAACTTAAATTAACCTGTTTCTCTTTATCTACCTTTTGCCTTTGGGCTTTTTACTTTGCTTTCCTTCTGTATGTCTTACTTGCAATGATTCTCATGTCTGTTGGTCTGGCACCCGCTTGGCTGACCCCTGGCATCTCTCTCTCTCTCTCTCTCTCTCTCTCTCTCTCTCTCCTCAACCTTCTTTCTTCTTGTTCTTCTTTCAGGCCTAGATCTCTCCTCCTATTCATTCTCTCTGCCCACCAGCCTCACCTATCCCACTCTTGCCTGACTATTGGGCCATTCAGCTCTTTATCAGACCAATCAGGTGCCTTAGGCAGGCAAAGTGAAACAGAAGCAACACATCGTTAACTCATTAAACACACATTCTTACATCATTAAACAAATGCAGTGTAAACAAAAGTAACACACCTTTACACAATTAAAGTAATATTTCTCAATAGGGCATCCAACATACATAAATGTTATGTGTGATTCTGCTTACACAAGGTATAGAAGACAAATGTATGAATCAGGAACTAGATTCCTTCCTAAGCCTGGGGAAGTGGGAGAATGTTAGTGATAAAGTGGGGTGAAGATTTTGTAATGTTAGATTTTTATGTTGACCAAACCACTCTGTAGTTATAGAAAAATCAGTGATTTTTATACTTTACGTAAATGAATTAATCATGTCTGTGCATGATTTCTCAATAAAACTTTTTTCTGTTAAAGGGTGACACCTCTAAGTAATATTGCTTGGTTTTGATTCCTCTATAATTTACTATTTAGTGACCATGCATAAGACAATTAATTTTATTGTGATTCAGTTTTTTACCTGTTTAAAAAAAAAAAGAGAGAGAGAGATGAGGCTAGTCCCAACATAACAGTATGTTATGGAAACTGACTGTGACTAGCACATTGCCGGTGAAATATTGGTATTCAACAAATATTAGTTGTCATTAATGCTAAAAGATTGCCTTGTATGTTCTGTGTCACGGGGGAAATATGTATATCCAAATACATTTGTAATATTGTGCCAGAGTTTCTTCCAAAAATAGCGGCAAGCCAAGTGTTCTGGCATACACCTGTAATCTCACCACTCCAGAGGATTATGAATTTAAAACCAGCCTGATCAACAAAGCAAGACCCTGTCTCAAGAAAGTAAACAGAAAGAAAGGAAGGAAGGAAGGAAGGAAGGAAAGAAGGAAGGAAGGAAAGAAGAGAGAAAGAGGCAATCTACCTATAGCTTATATACCATCTTAGCTATAAGCTATCCTGTAAAACTATATATAGCACTTAATAAAGTGAACACATGCACACACACAGCTAGCATGACGCCACAGCACCAATTTATGAGTAAATGATATTATATTAAATCTATCTCAACACAATCCTCTGGGAGTAGTATTAGCACTACTTTCTAGGTTTCCATGTTTAATGCATGGCAGAACTGAAGCCACCTGACTGCTCAGGTCAGATCCCTCTTCTGTACACTGGGCTGTCTCTGTGTAAGTGTGCCCACATACATATGTGTATAACAAACTCACACGTGCACACACACACACACACACACACACACACACACACACACACACACACACAGAACTACCTGAGGCTATGATGGGCTCCACAATGCTTCCCTTACTGAAACACATTTCCTGTATTCATTGGCCCTCCTGTCTTGTCTGAGATTTTACAATAAGAAATATATCTTTGAAAAGGAAAAGCACAGAGCCTTTGTCTGAAGTCTGTTCTTGAACAGAAACAACAGAGAAAAAATAATCCTGGGAGGTCTGTACTACAGGTGTGATC
The DNA here is from genome assembly GCA_004025045.1 of Sigmodon hispidus. NCBI lineage: Eukaryota > Metazoa > Chordata > Mammalia > Rodentia > Cricetidae > Sigmodon > Sigmodon hispidus. The sequence goes on from PVIH01006559.1 coordinate 43,224, forward strand.
CTCATCTCTCAACACTAGCATTATAACATCTTTTTAAAAAAAAAAAAAAATACTGCTAAAGAAGAGAACGTTGCATCTGACTTCAATCATTTCTGTCAGTGTGGGGAAAAATTATGGTGCATATGGCACGTGCATAGCATAGCATGAGCTGATTTTGTAAAGCACATCTTATGATCAAAAAGGACAATGCAAACATAATCCTCAGTGAGCAGCTGAGTTCACTTGGAACATCTGGGTGAACGCTCTACAGCTTCCGGTGAAAGTCTCTCACGAGTATCTCGTGAATTTTAAGATCAGCCACATCTCATATGTCAAAAATAATTCCTAGATGGATAGAGTCAGAGTTTTAGTGTTAGATTCTCACTAAGTCTCCCGTCTTAAAGAGATTATAATCTAGTTTGAAAGAATTTAACAGTAACATGTTTTTATTGTCTGTTTTCCCAGTATTTGTTATGTCTGATATATAAAAAGTCCTCAATAATGTTAGTTAAGTGAACACGTAAATGATTGAGTGAGATAAAGGTGAAGTCACAAAATACATTCATACATTTTCCAACCATATAAAAATGTTCATTATTAATTCATAGAGCAGGGAGTAAAAAGACCCTCAATGAGTTAGTGCCAATCTGAATTTTCAGAAAGAGACTAGAAAATAAACTAAGGGTTTTTTTTATTAATCCCCACTCTTTTCTGAATAATTAATTTTAGCATGTGGTTAAAATTTAGTTAAGGAAATGGACAAGGGTTGCTGAGACAGCTAAGCAGATAAAGGGACTGGCCAATAGCCAGCCACACTGCATTTGAGCCTAGGACTTTCATGGATAGAAGAGAACCAATCCTTGCAAGCTGTCCTTTGACCTCCACATGCAACTGTGTGTGCACATCCTGAGTGTACACGCACAATAAACACAATTGTTTTTACAAATCTGGAATGATACCTGTTGGTTTTGCGCATGAGAACACACACACACACACACACACACACACACACACTCACACTCCCAAGGCCACACGAGACTTTATTTAAGAGAGTTCCCAGGTGGGTACAGGAGCAGAGAAGCAGGAGAGGAGGAGAGACAGACCATAATGTGGTGGGTGTCTCTTTCTAAGAGAAGGGATATGCATGGGTTTATGCAGCCATGTCCAGGGGTGTGCCTCTGTATGAGGTGCGTCCTGCCAGAGCAGTGTATCCTTCACTTACAATACTTTAATTCATACTTATAACATGACAATCCTGCTAACCAGATTATTTGACTTAATATATATGAAATAAATGAATCTGTAAAACAGTTGTCTATGTATCACTAGACTCCGAAGTAATATATTCATTTGCAATCATTAAAAGGTGAGAGTCAGTTTGCTGATGTGCAGAACAGCCAACTACAGATCAAATATAAAGAAAAGATACCTTTCACTTTTTACTGGTAGCTGCAAGACTTACCAATAAAAGCCCAACCAATAGCAGAAGAGAAAAAAACTCAAATCATCATCAAAACATCACACATCAAAACTACCTGGATGTGTGAACAAAGAATCCTACAGGCATCACTGAGTTGTCCGAATGGTCCAGAGCAGGTACTGATGTCTATCTATGTGATGATGACCATGAATGAGCAAGAGAATTCTAAATTCTCCTTTTAGAAGATAGCAAATACTAGAATAAAAATTCAAAGTGTTTCAATGTGAAATTTTAACATTGAAAGTATTTAGACATTTTGAATGGTGAGCTTCAATTCAGGTAGAAAATCTATACCTACAGACTGACATCTGTCTTAATCCCAGTGAATGAATTACATAATTGTTTGCATTGACAGATAAGGTTTATTAATGGGCAGTTAGTTCATGAACTAAAAATAATACAAAGAAACACATTAATATACTTTAGAGTAAGCCCTTACCTGTGTACAATTTCACTAGACATAGTAAGGGAAAAGCAATTTACTTTACACTCTAGAATTTTCTTCTTCCCCCAACCCCCAGAGGATGTTAAAAAATATTAGCAACATGGCAACTGTTCACCTACAGGAACTGAACTGATAAAAAGTGAGCTGTGTAATGCTTGATCTTGGAAAACAAGGAAAAGTTTATCCGAGCACAGAGTTGCTTTAAATCTTGAGTGTTGGCCAAAGGAAACTGAATTGCCTTTGAAGTGTTCAAATGCAAAAAACCCTGTTGATGTCTCAAAGCAGAGAGTGTTGGGGCTTCTGTTTTAATTTGTCCACATTGATGTTCTGATCTATGACTAGTTGAACTTGAAAGTAAGGTTGAGGGCTGGAGAGATGGCTCAGTGGTTAAGAGCACTGTCTCTTCTTCCAGAGGACCCGGGTTCAATTCCCAGCACCCACATGGCAGCTCACAACTGTCTGTAGTTCCAGTTCCAGGCAAACACCAAGGCAAATAAATAAATAAATAAAAGTATTTTTAAAAAAAAAAAAAAAAAAGAAAGTAAGGTTGAAGAAGTTTCTTACAGTTACTCTGAAGATACACATTTACATCTCTTAAGAATACATCTAGAAAGATTGCTCAGCCACAAAAAGAAAAGGTGTGTGAAGGACTGTTCTCTTTGAAAGCTCCTGGTGTCTAACTTGCACACAAAATGACTAAAAATCCTATAATGTTCACTGCCAAGAAAGAGAATCTATCTATACAAATATATATGTAAAATCTCCAAAATCAAAGCATCACCCCTTTTATTAAAAAAGAAAGGGAGGGAGGGAGAAAGGAAGGGAGGGAGGGAAGAGGAGGGAGGGGAGAGAAAGAGCACCCTAAATATTCCCTAAATCCAAAGATGATGTCACTTCCTTACTTAGTGCCCAGAGAAGCTCCAAGACCTTCCAGAAGAGCCTGAGCACTGCACCATGACAAGGAAGGCCAGTTTGAGCTAGCTCTCACCCTTGCAGTTTGAGAGGAAAGGGGTCCCAATTGATTCATGTTCATGTTGCAAAAAAAAAAAAAGAAAAAAAAAAAAAAAAACACCTCCACTCAACTATGCCAACTGAACTGCAGTTTCCAGACAGCAGTCTTCATCAAGACTCAGCTCAAGTGTCGGTGCCTCTCAGAACTCTAACAGTAGGAAAGTGGTGACGAATTGTCTAATACAAAATGGAAAAAAACTTGTTAGCAAGTTTGATAGAAGAGATTGATTCCCAACCAGCTGAGACCCGTGAGAGATATATGAGGTATATGGGATGATAGGTACTGTAGGACTAAAGGCAGTTTCTGTCGGCATTACCTGGCTTAGAAAACTAGAGATCTGGGCTGGAGAGATGGCTCAGTGGTTAAGAGCACTGACTGTTCTTCCAGAGGACCTGAGTTCAATTCCCAGCACCCACATGGCAGCTAACAACTGTCTGTAATTCCAAGATCTGACACCCTTACACAGTTATACATGCAGGCAAAACATCAATTCACATAAAATAAAAATAAATATTAAAAGAAAACAATTTAAAAAAGAAAACTGGAGACCTTTACTCCATACATCTCATATCTTCCTTGGACATTTTACTCCCTGAAATGTTCAGACTCTGACAGCTGGTGTGAAGGTTCTAACAGGATAGAAAATTTGCCACTGTGTTATGGAGCCACACCCAGGGTTTCTTTAATGAGGAGGGTTTTACTCTTTTTAAACTTTAAATTTACTTTTTTTAAAAAAATATTGTTCTCATGTATGTTTGTGCATGATGTGGTGGGTACACATGCATGGTACTCACAAAAGTCAAAAGACAACTTTATGGAGTTGGTTCTCTTTATCTTTACATGGGTTTTGGGGAATCAAATTCAGGTTAGGATAATTACACACCAGTTGGGTCAATCTGAGCTGGGGGGGTGAGCAGCAAAGTTGCCCAAACTCTAACATGCCACCTTCTCTAACTATTCTCCTTGTAAAGCTACTAAAACTCCATCTTTTCCAAGAAACTTCTCTCCAACTAATGGCGATATATTGACAGTATTATGGGCATGAATTAAAGACATGTTCTTCCGTCTCATGGTTGAGATCATCCTGGGTAAATTCTGTAACACTCCCCTCACCCCCTCAAACATACACACACCCTGCTTTTTGAGCTGTATCTACTGTGTAACTTGAGCTGGACCTAAGAAGAGCTCATCTACCTAGAGCGGTCCTGTGGTCTTCTTAGTAGTTTCTGAAAGCAACGGTACTTTACAGAAGTTGTACTAAAGAGTAGAAGCTCTGGTATTGGCCATGGAGATGTCAACAGAGCTCTTGATTCTTCTTGATCACACGTGGGAAGAGCTTCAGTTTAGTGTCTAGGACAGTTGACTGATGGATGGGTCATTAATAGCATCACTAGTCAGGACGAGAGAGAGGGTACAGAAAAGGCGAAACTGTGGTCAAAGGAACTAGTTCTTGACATGGAGATGAGTCCTCCTGGCCAAGGCTGGAGCTTTCAGAGGGATCTGGAGAAAGAATTCTGTTGGAAATTGAAGTTCCTAAGTAAAAATAGGGCCAAAGTCATGGAATAAATATACTGTGGCTATTTTTAACCAGGCTGGCATGGATTGGAAAAATAAAACATTATACCTAAAACAAGGAGATATTTGAATCACTGACATGCGGTTCCAACTTAAGAATTATATCAGGAAGAAAATAGCAGATGTGTTTCAAGTGGAAGAAAAAAAGCTTAAAAGCATAAACTAACCAAAACAAAGAGAGTGAAAAAGAAAATTAGAGTAGACAGGATGTGTTAACAAATTTGTAAAATGGCTTAACAGAGAAAAATGTCTCAGAGTAAGTCAACAAACAGCCCAGTTCCTGCTGTGAAACCCTAGAAAATGTACTTTCTGGAGCCAAGGTACCATTATGAAGACCGCTGAAAGTAAGCAGATGAACACATCCTCTAGCTCACACAACCAGGCAACCTGTGTTGCCTCACTAGACATACATCCCACACAAGCAGTTATCCTGGTAGGAAACTGGGTATTTAGGGACTGAAGCAGAGAGACCCCCCCTAATGGCAAACAGATATAAAAGTGGTTGCCTCCTTGCAGTGGAAATCAGAGAAAGAAGGGTAACACTGAAACTGTAACTTTTGTCTCTGATTTTTTATTATAAGACCTGTAACTCCTCTTTAATATTAACTTATTAACTTGTATGCATACTATCACATGTACTATCATATGCATCATATTTTATATGTGTAATGAGATATATGTGTTTGTACCACTTTAAACTAAAATAGAATTTTAATTTAAAGAAATAAAAGGGTCTAGTGAGATGGCTCAGTGGGTAAAGGAACTCGGTATATAGGCTGATGACCTGCATTCAATACCAAGAATCCACAGTTGGCAGGAGAGAGAAAGGACATCCCAAGAGAACTGTCCTTTGTCCTCTGATTTCCACAAGCCTAATGAGGCACCTGTGCACGTGTGTGCAAACACACACACACACACACATACACACACACACAAATTCATTTTTAAAACAAGAAATAAAAGTTTCATGTTACTAGATCCCACATTTAAAATTACAGACTGTTACATTAGATGGATAACAATCTTATCATTCTTGATAACGTACTGCAATATCTGCCGTGGGAGTGCCATAGACAGCCACACAGCTGTGCACACATCCCAACTCTAGAGTAACTAGAGCTGACAAATAGCCAGCCATTAATGATGCATTTCCATGGGTTGGCACAGTTTCTTGCTTCTTACCTTTTCATCTGTAATAATCTTTGTGAGGCTGACTTCTCACAGTGTGTTCAACTCCTTGTCTTCTTGGGAGTTGTAGCTTAATAATGAGCATGTATTATTAACCACCACACATTAATCCCTTTAGTTAAATTTTCTATAAAGGTATGAGTGTTCCCTTCTCCCCCGCCTTGAACTTCTCTCAGCCAACAATTAATTATACATTTGATGGAGCTCACATTGACATTTTAAGGTTCTGATTATATATCTAGTCAGACTTTGCTAAAAGAGTTTAAATATTGTAATTTACATTGTCTTAAGACTAGTAATTTATTCAACCAATAACAACAAATAATGTCTTTGGATTTTTTTTCTTAGATGCATCAGTGTCTTCCTAGCTCTTGAGACGACTGTCGGTATAAAAATGAACATTTAATTGCAGATGTTAAGAAAAGAGAAATAATAGTTTTCACAATAGCAATGCTTTGGAAAGTGTGAGTAAGCCACATTATTAGTGGTTAACATGAAGTCTCACATGCCTCTTCAATGAACTTATCCATCTGATCTTTTCAATGCATATCTGAATTTTAGAAATCTCTCATCTCTCCTGGCTTATTCTGCTCCTTCTACTGGAATTTCAGTTAAATAAGACAGAAAACAAAAAATGGCTTCTTGAAGTCAAATAGTCAGAACTGATCAGTCAGTGGCAGATTGAAAAGAGGGCAAGCATTAAGTTTGGCACTAACTTACTCCCATAGCATTCCTGTAAAGTACCACTGTAAAAAGAGAAAGTTTTATCTTCCTCTTTGGGACTTAACGAAAGCACCTACAGGCTCTTTCAGCTCAAAGGAAAGGTAAGCTTAACTCCACAGCTTAGGTACTTGAATATAATCCAAGGCTCGTCTTGCAGCATTTTGTTCTTTTGGAGAAGTATATCCACCAGTTGCTACTTGATTTGAGTGTAAAATCTTTGAAACATTGTAGTACAATTAGGACATCTTGAACACTCAGACTGTGCATTATCAATATTACACTCTCATTACTCATACAATTGAGGCAAGAATTGTAAAGATTTTTCCATTTATTAGAAGAAAAAAATCCCTACTTAGGAAAATGGTTGCCTGCCACTATTCAACAGTAAAATCAAGGCTGGACTGGGTCCTGTCAGCTTAAAATACAGCTGAATTTTCATATCTTCTATGCTAAGTGAAAAATTACTAAAAAATTAGCCAGTGAACTTTATTGTGTCCCCTTTTTTAAAAAAAATCAGATTCATTAATATCATTTTGATTAAACAGATCACCATGTATAACAAATGCAAAAAATTGTCTTTTAGCTGATGCGTAAAGGAAGCCCAGGACAGTACCAATATTCTCTAAGATATCTGCTACACTATCCCTCAAGACTCACAAAATGTAGCGATTTAAAACAATCTTCCTAGAAATAAGAAAAGAAAAGAGAAGCAGGTCCAGCATCCACTTCCCTGTCATTGTAGTTTCTGAGCACTGGCCTAGTGCTAGAAGTTATGCTGGTGGTCTGATGCCATCACCCTCTCCTGATGTTTAAGAAAGGAATACGGCCATAAAGAAGGGTGTGTCCACAGACTCTGATAAATGAAAATAATCAGAGAGAGGGTGTGAAGGCCAACAGGCAGGAAGCAGAACCTGAAACAACAACCCATTTCAGATTTGAAGACAAAAAGTCTTATCTTGGATAATAAATTTTTAAGAAAGGGGATGTTCTGTTGGTGTGAAGAGATACCATGACCAAAGCAAAAAAGCATTTAATTGAGGCTTGCTTACAGGTTCAGAGGTTTAGTCCATTTTCATCATGGTGGTGGTGGGGAGATTGGTAGTGTGTGGGCCGGTGTTAAGACAGTGGCTGAGAGCAAAAACCTGGACTGGAGAGAGAGACAGAGACAGAGACAGAGACTCTGGGTTTGGCATGGGTATTTAAAACCTCAAAGCTCACCCCCAGTTACAAGACCCTATTCCTAATCCTTTCAAATAGTGCCACTTTCTGGTGACCAAGCTTTCAAATCTATGAGCCTATAGGGCCCATTTTTGTTCAAGCCTCCCCAGGAGAAGACCAGCAACTGTAAGAGAGGGGTAGGCATAGATGAGGACTATGGATGGAGGCCCTCATTGTATAGAAGTATAGTATAGAAAATAAGAACATTCAGCTGCATTTTAAGCTGACAGGACACAGTCCAACTTTAATTTTACTGTTGAATAGTGGCAGGCAACCATTTTCCTAAGTTGGATTTTTTTTTTCTTCCAATAAATGGAAGAATGTTTACAGTTCTTGCTTCGATGTATAACAAGAGCCCTGAGAAAGGAAAGGGCTTGAGACTCAGGAACTGTGTGGTGCTGAAAATGATGAAATTGGAGTGGTCAAGAGGAATACATCATGAGAGTGAAGAGCTGGGCAGGGGTCAGTTATTCCTGCGGGGTTTTCTGGGTCATACACAAACATCTGAATTTCATTCAAAGGCAAATAGCAACCTTGTGGAGGATTTTAGGCAATGCTGGGATCACCTGGTTCTGCCGTAGAATTTAATATGGCTCCTCTGTGAAGAATTCTAAGTGAGAGACAAGAACAGGTGCAGGCAGAGAAAGAGCACAAAGCAACGAGGAACAAGCGGGTTTAAGCTGACAGGTGTAACCAGAAAGAGACGGTCTTGTGCTCACACCTACACCCTCATAACACTTAACCTGCAGTGTCTCCAATCTGCACAGTAGCAGCCATCCAGGATGCAGAAAACCTCAGGACAAGACTCCATAATCCTTGAGGAAAGGATTCACTTGAAGTATACTTTTTGTTTTGACTTTGTAACTCAGTGGGATAATAAAATGCCACCTGCTGGGGCGGGAATATAGACAGTATGGAAAAGTTCAGAGGGAGAAGATTCCATCCCAGGAGACTCATGGCTGAGATCAGCTCAGTGATCACACACTGCCTCACTTGTGCCTTACCACACTACCTTAGAGTAAGAAATTCAGACACAGATGCACAAAAGTGACAACAACTTGGTGTCTGTACTGTCACTAGAGACCATGGTCTCATTTTCTTTTCATCATAAAATAGCTAAATTTCAGCACCACAGCTCCATTTCAAATCCTGGGAAAAAGGAGGATGACATTGCTCAAATGCACTTTTTAAAAAAAAATATTATGGCTCTGTTTATATCTGTGCACGTGTGTAAAGTTATACAAATATGTGCCGTTCATCTATTTTAATGTAGCATTTTCCTATTTTTTAACATTGGATTTCCCTCTTCTCTGAAGTTCTACCCATATCATAAGTATGTGTACATTCAACAGCTACTACTCCTCCACCACAAACCCACATCATATTTAAGACAGAGATCAGCTATTCATAATTATTCTATATCTATTATCTCTTCTGCTATGCAATGGTAGAATCCCTATCATTTGGACACATTTGGTCAGCATAAAAGCTACATATTCCACAACCCTATGCCCCCAAATATGCTAGGGAATTAACTTTTAGACACAAGGATATAGTTAGAGGTTAGAGGTAATATGTAGTTGCTCTCTCTCTCTCTCTCTCTCTCTCTCTCTCTCTCTCTCTCTCTCTCTCTCTCTCCTTCTCTCTCTCCCTCTCTCTCTCTCTCCCCCTTACCCAGCTCCTTCATTTGGCTTGTTTCTACCTAGCTTTTCTAACTTGAATCATCCTGCTTTTGCCTCTGGGCTTTTTACCTTTCTTTATTCTATATATATTTTTTTTCTTCTTACTCCGTGGCTGGTTGTGTGGCTGTGAGGCTGGCCTCTCGCATCACCTCCTCTTCTCATTTTCTCACTCCTTCCTTTCCTTTTCCCCTAGATTTCTCCTTGTATTTATTCTCTCTGCCTGCCAGCTCCACCTGTTTCTCACCCCTGCCTAGCTATTGGCTATTCAGTACCTTTATTAGAACAATCAGCTGTTTCAGACAAAGTAACACAGCTTCACAGAGTTAAACAAAATACAACATAAAAAATGCAACGCATCTTTGCACCATTAAACAAATATTCCACAGCATAAATGAATGTAACACATCTTCAACTAATATTCCACAACAGTGATGTTTCACTTCCTGTTCTCTTAAGCATGTGACTTCTTGTCTTGGACTTTTTTCTCCTTGCTTGTTTAGTGGAGGTGTCAATATATGGCTCAATCCTGAACTTGATGGCCAAGTAACTCAGAAACCTGAAGATCCCTAGAGATCTCCATTCAGAGCAAAGCAGACTAACTAGTCCACTCTGTATAAACACGGAACCATCAAGTCAAAGGAAAACAAGCTACCTTCTTTAAGCTCCTGTGTTTGGGGATATTTCTCATATAGAAACTTAATCTACTGTGTACTCTTTCTACATTTTTATGAATAATCTTTTCAGGGTTGAGGATCAAGTCCAAATGCTAGTACTTACTAGGTAGGAGGTCCACTCTTTTTAATAATGATCAATAAGAGTCTTCCATGTGTTTCAGAATGTCAGATGGACTATGGGAAAAGCAAAAAGATTTCCCTCCATTGGCCTGGAAGGCCCATTAGTCATATTTTATGGCCTATGAGATCTTTCAGCACCCTAGATATTGTTCAGGATAGAAAGTACAATGAGAATTTCTGTTTGGGTGAAATAAAACACGTCTTTCCATAAACACTAAATACTTTTAGAAGACTTTCTTCCAAATGTTTCTAGGGAAATATTTTCTGTTCAAATATTATAGTCATTAGGTATAACCACAAGCCCAGAATTACCCAACAGAGACTCAATGGCACAGCCCCAGAATCATGCCAAGATTATGTATACATCATATCTTTATAGCCTTATCTATATTTTATGGCCTTCTGGACAGCTATTCATTTTATATTTTTGTTATCTAATTATAAAGTGATGAAATTACAGTGTGAAAAAGAAATAAAGAAGATCCTCTATAGTCCTTGTATGTGTGTGTGGGGGGAAACTATATAGAAATTTGGTTTTTCTGTCCTGGAAAAGGCAAAATTAATAGTTCTCCATGTGTGATTCTTGTCTTCTGCGTCAGTGATTCTTAGCCAATGGTCACTTAGCCCCTTGAGAAGACTTACCTGGCGATGTCTGTCTGTCGATCCTCAAAATCTGCTGTATCAAAGTGCCATGGTCTAGGTGGTTTAATGAAATAAGTTGATTACAACACACTCGTGGAGACAAGATGTTCAAGATCCATATCCACAGAGTTCCTTTCTTCTGAAAGTCTGACCTCCCATTATTATTTTCTATGACTTAACACAATACTCTTCTGTATGTCTACACCAACTTTTTCCATCTATGACAAATGACAGTTATATTGGGTTAGATCCCAGTAACTTTGTTTAAACCAAATTGTGTTTTTAAGATTCTGGCACCAATTACAGTCACATTCTGAGTTTCTCAGAGCTAGAATTTCAATATGCAATATTAAGTGAACACAATTAAACCCACAAACAACTAGGGAAAAAAATGCTGGCTTTTCATAATTAGAAAGGGTGTCATAGTTATATAGAATTGACAATGTTGCTGAACATTTTACAATGCAAAAGATACACAGCTCACAACAAAGAAACTTCCAGTTTAATATGTCAATAAGGCCAATTATAGTGTAAAGGTAGAAAATTCTTTCCCAGTTCCAAATTTGGGTTATGTGATCATTTTTCTAAGCAGAAAGAAAACACATATTACTCCTAAGGTGAGTATTAGAATTGGATTAGAATTACAGCACAATATTTGTCAGGACTCAGATATTCCTTTTCAAGTACCACACAGACAAGCTATCTTTCACAATAAGTTTCGAAGATGCTTGTTGAGAATGTAAGACCAACGATGTCCTGACATTACTTCACCCCTAATGTCAAATTTGCAATAATCCATAAACATGATACAAGTACATTGTGTGCCTTAAATCTCTAGGCAAATAAACTATTTTTAAAAAGCAAATATATTTTGCTTTAATAATATTAGTTCACTTATCCCCTAAGGAAAAAAATTAAACTAAGTTCAGGTAGACTAGGGAGAGAAAAAATGTCAGTGGAGATGTGATGTGAGCCTTTGTGTTTCCTTTCATCTCAGACAAGCAGGAAGCTCTGGGTTCCAGCTACAATTCCTGAATCTGGAATGGACGTGAGCCAGGGGATGCAAATTGTGTTCAAGAAGAACCCAGACTACCAATGAGGGCACACACCTGTTACCAAGCTCCCAGGAGGCTGAGGTTAAATTATTGTGATTTTGAGACCAGCCAAGACCGTATATAGTGAGTTTCAAGCCGACTTAACTATGTAAAAAGATGCTGCCTCGATAGAAGAAAAAAAAAGTGAGGCAAAAATAAAGAATGATGTCCCACAGCTAAGTTGAAGCAGAATAGATGGTCCAGAATAGGGAATCTAAATAAAGATTCACTCTAACACTGTCAAAGAAGTCAGATTGATCATCTAGAAATGCCACAGGTAATGAACAGGTTAAAAAAATTAGAAGATTTTCCTGAAGTAGCTCCTTACACTCACAGAAATTCATAGAGTGAAAACGATTAAACAAACATGAAAACCTAAATTTAAGTTATGGCAAGAAGTGGAAACTATATCATGAATTCCAGTATGAAGGGCTAGTTAGCTTAGAAAAGCTATTCAAGTTGTGTGTCTGTTTCTTCACCTGTGTAAAGGATCCTTGTCCGAAAACTATGTGTGTGTATGTGTATATATTTATGTGTGTGCATATATGTATGTGTTTGTGAAGTGCTTGCCTATTATTAAATATTGGATATTATTTCCTGGAAATATGTCAGAGATATAATCAATAGATTTTTTTATTAACCATTTAAATAAGAGTGAGTAAAATCTGAAAAACTAAACTTGAAGCTTCCAGAACTGGTTGATTGAGAGAAAAAGGGCACATTAGTCATGCCAAAGAATCACAGAGATCTTGTTCGAAGGAAATAAAGAAAACACTGAGTTCTACTTGAAATTGTTGAATTTTGGTGGCTGATTTGTTAACCACACAGAGAAGTTCAAAAAAGCTATTGAAAAGAAGATCTATATCTCAGGCAAGAGGCCAAGGTTAATGATTGTCCCCAATGTTAAGTCCATGTAGCTGGATGTAGTGGTTTGAGTAAAAATGGTCTTCATTGACTCATATTTTGAATGCTTAGTCACCAAGGAGTAGAACCATTTGAAAGAATTAGAAGGATTAGGAAATGTTGCATTATTGGAGTAGGTGTGGTCTTGTTGGAGGAACTGTGTCAGGCAGGTCCAGTCTCTCATCTTCTCTGCCTGAGGATCAGGATGTAGCTCTTGGCATCACATTCCCGCCCATGATGATAATGGTCTAAGCCTCTGAAACGGTGAGCAAGTCCCCAATTAAATGCTTCCTTTTATGACAGTTGCCTTGGTCATGATGTTTCTTCATAGCAATAAAACAGTGACTTAAATAAAAAAAATGTACATAGATGATGATGAAGAGAGAAAAAATGGAGAGTCTATATCCTAGACCAGTGGTTCTACCTTTGGGATTGAATTACCCTTTCGCAGGAATTGCCTAAGACCATCATAAATACCTGATATTTATATTATGATTCATAATAGCAAAATTACAGTTATGAAGTAGCAATAAAGATAATTTTATGGTTGAGAGGTCAGCACAGCATGAGGAACTGTATTAGAGGGTCATAGCATTAGAAAGGTTGAGACCTACTGTCCTAGAAACTCAGATTTTTGTGATATGCTCAGTCAATTTGTCAACACTACACTTGCTTCAGGGAATATACAATCATCCTTAAGAAGTTTTCATTCTCCAAACTGTTCTCAAATTGTTCTTGAGAATAAACAAATGGTCAACATGTATACGGAGAATCTAATTATCAGGCCCATAATGTCCTCAAACTCATGATGGTCTTGCCTCAGCCTCCTAAGTGCTGCAATGACAGACAAACACTGCTATCACTCAACTATATGTTTGGTATTGTTGTTGCTGTTTTATTGTCTCAAGCTTGCTTTTGTGTGTCCTTCTAGTTCTATAGTATGTGACCACCACTGGCAATTTCCTGGCATGGATTTGGAAAAACAAAAACATATATCACAACTGCCCCCAGTAAATTATTACTCTTCTGGCTAAGGCCCTCCTCTGAGGAAAGTATAAATTTAGCACAAAGATAAATTTTATTTTTAAAAAATTATGAGCAAAGAACTTAGACACAATCAAAACTATGCACTGCAGAATCCCATTTATGGAGTCTTCGGGGGCCTGGCTGCTTCTGATGCAAATAGTGAGTGAAGAGAAATGAGGGTGACTTCTGACTCCTGGTCCTGTTCTTTCTACCTGTTGTATTTGTACTATTTTATGAAGTATGTTAACACTGTGATATCCATCCCACTGATGACTACTAAGTCACATAGTTTACTGTTTGTGTTATACATCAAGAAGAATATTTTACAATGCATCCTTTTGTAGTACAAAACAATACTGTAGGAAAAGTACCCAGAAGTGTCATTACTTGGGCCATTATAAAATGCTACTAAAGCCTACACCTTTATTTTTAATTTCACTGGACAGCTTTTCTCTGAACACTTATCTGGGGCAAAAAAAGATCCATTAAAAAGTTCTGGACCAACCCTGCCTGGATTCATTGTCATCAAGGGTATCTGTCAGAGAGTTAAATGATACTGAATCTACAAAGACAAAATTAAAGTCTGCAAGCCAAAGACATGGAAATCATACTGCATTCCCAAATGAGAAAATATGGAGAATATTTTTTTAAATCCTATCTGTCACTGGTAATTTTTTTTATTTTCTTGATTTAACCATTATGCTGTTAAAAACAACTAAAGTTGACTATCAATTTGTAAATCTTGAGAGATGAATGAGAATCAATATTCAAGGTTGGTAAAGGACTGAGATGTCTCACATGGAGCTCATATGCAATACTAAGACATTTGTAAAGTCTGAAGAGAATCAATGAAGAGGTATAAGCAGAGTGATGATTTGGGTAATTCTGTGCTCATGGATCTTTTCAGCTGCCACTTGAAGAGACTGACAACAAGCAGGATATGCCTGGGAGGCTGTTTGAATAGTGAGGGCCAGCAACAGGGTGTATAAATAGAGAGAACAGAGGATGGGAAGTAGCTGCATTTGGGACTTTGTTGACAGGAAGATGCTAAGGATATGAGTTCAGATCCCCCAGAATCAATTAGAAAACTGAGTGTAGAAACATGTGCTCTTATAATCCTAGCACTGGAAGGTGGAAATAGGGACGGATGATGCTTGCTGGCCAGCCAATTAAAGCAGACCTTTATGCCCCATTAACCAGCTCTCAAATCATGACGTAGACCCTTATTATTAGTCATATCTACTCAGCCCAGCTTAGGCTCATTTTTAGCTAGCTCTTATAACTTAATCTGTTTCTCGTCATCTACATTTTGCCTCAGGGCTTCTTACTTTATGTTCTTTCTGTCCACCTTATCTGTCTGCCTTTCTTTCTCCTGTCTGGCTGACTGGCCACACCCTTGCTTCTGGCTCCAGGTGTTTTCCTCTCTGTCTCTCTTGTTCTCTCTCAAGCCTAGATTTCTCCTCCTACTTATTTTCTTTTTCTGCCAACTCCATCTATCCCTCTCCTGCTTAGCTACTGGCCATTCAGCTTTTTATTAGACCAATCACGTGCCTTAGGCAGGCAAAGGGAAACAGCAACATAATTAATTAAATGCAGCATAAACAAAAGTAACATGTCTTTACATCATTAACAAAGGCAGCAGAAACAAACATAACACATCTTTACATATTTAAAGGAATATTCTGCAGCACAAGCAAATGTAACATAGTTAAATATTTCACAACAGCCAATATAGCCAAATCAGTGTGCTTCTGGTTCAATGAGAGATCTCATCTCAAAAAAATAAATAAATAAATAAACACCTGATCTCAACCTCTGACCTTCATATGAAGACACACACACATCGACCAACCACAGAAGGAGAGGGAGAGGATATCAGGTAGTGTGTTCACTAAGGTTTAAAACTTCAGAGACTATCAATATTTACACAATAGGTAGAAAAAAATTCTACAAATGAGTACATAGACACATTGGGAAAATACTAAGATAATGCTGACTTCGAAACCAATAGAGCTTCCATTAAGGGCACATCTAGTGCAAGAGATCCAATGAGTCATGTACTCATGAATTTTTATAAGGAGATGGCCAGTCCTTGACAAGAACGGCCTGACTCACTATGTGGGAGGGATGGCTGCCTGCATCCTGCAGACTAGAGATGGAATTACAAAGAGAGGCTGCCAACACAAACCAGAAACAAAGTAAGAGTGGTCACATGAGAGGGAAAGACCCCATGTTTCTTTCATTTAAGTAGTGGAAGAGACCTGCCCATGCTCATTCATTGAAAGGGAAGATGCTGCAAACATACAAAATAGAAGTGTTCTTAAGTGGAGGGTCTTAATTCTAACTGGTACACCAAATTATGATAGAATAGGTGACTTTATCAACCAATGTTTATTTCACCCAACTCTAGAGGATAGAAAATTCAAGATCCAGGACTTGAGTCAGATTCCCTCCATTCTGAGATGCCCATTGTATCTTTACGTGGCCAACAACAGAGATCCCTGAGCGATGTTCTCATGGGGACTTCAGTCCCATAAGGAAGACACTACCTCTATAACCTGATTACCTCCAAAATGCACCATCTATAAGTACTACCCTCGAAGATTAGAGGATTAACAGCCTTGGGGGAGGGGCTTTTACAAACATTCAATTTATAGCATAGAGTACTGTGCCACTGTATACAGCACACTAAAGTATGTAAGACCCCTGAGGAAGGCTAAGCAAAGAGGGAGGTATGAATACAGCAAGCAAGAGACAAAGGAGAATTGGAATTTGGCCTATTTCGTCTTTGGTGGTCCAAAGAATTCTAGTTATTTCCATGAAGTAAGAGGAAAGGTATCCCCGGGGCATGATGAGAAAGGTTGTTGATTAAGAGGTGTGCAGCAGCTCATAAAGTGGAAAACAGTTCCCTGAGGAGCCAGTTGGGCAATAACACAACACAGGATTGTGTAGCACAGTTGGAAACCCACAAAGAGCAGGAATTTATAGGCACTGCTCCGTACATTTGTGGGTTTATCTTTCCTAGTAGCACTCAATACCCTGGAATAGTCACAGAGAAAACAATTGCTGATGTTTTTCCAGAGCTGGGGTTTTGCCAAAAGACTGAAGCAAAAGATGAGAGCTTAAAAAAAAAAAAAGAAAAGAAAATTGGAGCATTCATTAGACAGTGACTCAGGTGATCTGAGCCAAATTGTTCAGCAGGAGCGTGGATTTGACATCTCAAGCACCCAAGACTGGCTGGAAAATACAGAATTAACTTGGAAAGAAATGTGAGGAGTGTGTTGAATAGTGTCTTGAGTGGTGAAGAACAATACAGGAGAAACAGACAAGAGAGCAGATGTTAGGACAAGTCTAAAGAGTGCAGTGATCAAGCCTCACGGAGTTCAGGAGCCAGCAGAAGCTCCGAGGTGGGAAGTCAGAGCCCATCTCACACATCCTATCTTGTTGTTGACACAGACTGAATCCTGTGCAGAAGCTCCTCCTCTGGCCCTCAGCTCTGGGCCAAACCACATTTATGAAGTGATTCATCCTTCTTCACAACTGCTATAGGGAAGCTGTCTTTGGTTTTTAGGTTGGTATGCAAAGTAACATATTCATTCTGGCTCTTGTATATGTGTAGGCCATTGTGTGTCCCTACTGATTCCCTGCTTCCATGCCTCCAGTGGCCTCCCCCATCCTCTGCAACTCCCTCTTGCTGACCATCTGCCTTCTTTTTTTAATATTTATTTTTGTTTTATGTGAATTGGTGTTTTGCCTGCATGTATAACTGTGTGAGGGTGTCAGATCTTGGAATTACAGACAATTGTTAGCTGCCATGTGGATGCTGGGAATCCAACTCAGGTCCTCCAGAACAGTCAGTGCTCTTAACCGCTGAGCCATCTCTCCAGCCTGACCATCTGCTTTCATGTCCCATGTATTCCACTACCCACACACATCTTAAAATCATTTCTTCCCATCTCATGATAACCTTTCTACTATCATGGCTTATGCCTGCATAGCCACACATAGACATATATACATATATGCATATCTGTAGGCTTAAATCCAGTGCATATATAAGAGAAAACTTGTGGTAATTTTTTTCTAAACTGGTTATTTTATTGAATGTAATGATCTCCAGTTGAATGTTATGATTTTTCTTTATGGTGAAGTAAGATTCCATTGTGTGATTGTACTGTTTCTTTTAGTCACTCATCTGATGGGCATCTAAGCTAATTCCATTTTGTACTGCAAATAGATCTTCAGGGGTTTGTTGATCTGAAGTCCTTTGGGTATATACTTAGAAGTGGTAGTGCTGGGTCTTATGGTGAAGAACTTCCATGCTAGCATCTATGTACCAGTTTACATTATTACCTACGATACATAAAGGTCTCTCTTTCTTCACATGGGCATTTTTTTTCTTAATACCCATTTTGATGAGGTTGAGGTAGAACCTTCAATCAACAGTATTCTGTCTTCATGTCAGGAGAGGGCTCCAAATCACATTATAGATGGTTGTGAGCTACCGTGTGATTGCTGGGACCTCTGGGAAGAGCAATCAGTGCTCTTAACCTCGGAGCCATCTCTCCAGCCACTCAATCGGCTTTCTTAGACTGTCTTTTACTCCCACTCCCCTGCTCCCATTCTCCCAGATGCTACCCCCAAAAGAGATCCTCCTTTATGTTTCGTCCCCCCCATTTAAATTAGTGCTGCCTGTTGGGATGTTGTTGATTTTGCTGTCCAGATACCATGTGAGTCTTGTGTCAGCATAGCTTCAAGTGAGTCTGTGAGCACAGTGGCCATGTCAATGAAAAGCCAGCATTTCATAGTGCTCCTCACGGTTGCCAGCTCATAGTTTCCCATCTTCTCTTTTGAGTTAATGCAGTATTAATTTGCTTTCCCTTGATAACTAAGGATATTGAACACTTTTTCAAATATCCATTTGTTATTTGTATTTCTTCTTCTGGGAACTGTCTTTTCAACTCATTCACCCACAGTTCTTTGTATACTTTAGGCATTAACTTGCACACATACACACACATACACCAAGAATTTTTCTATTCTATATGCTTGTCTCTTTAACTCTGTAGATTGTTTACTTTGCTAGATGAAAGCTTTTTAATTTCATGGAATCCTATGTCAAGTTTTGGCATTAATTCCTACGCTGGGGCTGGAGAGATGGCTCAGAGGTTAAGAACACTGGCTGCTCTTCCAGAGGACCAGAGTTCAGTTCCCAGCAACCACATGGTGGCTCACAACCATCTATGATGAGATCTGGTGCCCTTTTCTGTATACTGTATACATAATTCCTGCGCTGTTAGGGCTACTTTTCAGAAAGCCCTTGCCTGTGCCTATGAAGTGTTTTCTGGGTTTGCTTTTGTTGGTTTCAATGTTTCAGGTCCTACATTCTAACCTCTGAGACATTTTGAATTGACTTTTATGCAGGGGGAGAGATCTGATTTCATTCTTTTACCAGAGCAGATCTAGGGTTCCCAGAACCATTTGCTGACAAAACTGTCCTTTTTCCCTCCCAAATTATATTTTTCATTGTCATCAGAAGTTAGACATCTGTCAGTGACTGAGTTCTGTGGGTCTTTTTGTTGTTGTTTATTGTTTGATGTTATTATAAATACAATTTTTTCTTTTCTTCTTTCTTGATAACTTCATTAGGGATGTGTAATAGGGCTGCTGATTTCTATATGTTGGTTTTCTATCCTGCTACTCTGTTAAAATTGTTGATAAGATACAAAAGATTTCTGGTGGAGTCATTAAGGTCTTTTAAGAACAAAATTATATTATCTGCAAACAGGGATACTTTGACTTCTTCCTTTCCTACTTTTAATGCTTTTATTCTTTCTCTTGTGCTGTTATTCTAGATAAGATGTCAAACATTGTTGAACATGAGTAGTGAAAGTGGGCACCCTTGCCTCCCATTGTGAATTTGGAGAAATATCTTCAGTTTCTTCCCACTTAATGTAACATTGGCTTTAGGCTAATTGCAATAGGCCTTTATGACGCTCATCTACATTTTCTCTCTTCCTAGTTTCTTCAAGGCTTATCAGGAGATGTTGGACTTTGTTGGAGATGTTTTCTGCCATGAAATGAGCATACAATTTCTATCCTCAGACTTTGTGCTGAGCTAACTTATTGGCTTATATACTGTGAACCAACTTTTCCTCTCTGTCAATGAAATTGACTCTGTCATCGCATAGGATCTTATTATGTTCTTCAAAACAGTTTGCAAGAATTTTATTCCTATGTTTTATACCTATATTCATTGGGAAAATTGGTTTATAGTTTTCTTTTTGTTCCATCCTTATCTAGTTTGGGGTCAGGGTAATGCTGGTTATCTAAAATAAGTACTCCACCCATTCCTATTTGTGGAACAGTAGGTGAAGTATTTGATATAATTCAACAGTGAATACATCTATCTGGTCCTGGGTTTTTCTTTGTGAGAAAAATTTTTATTATTGCCTCAATTTCACTGATTTTAGTAGAACTATTTAAGTTATTTATATCTTCTTAGTTTGATAAGTTACATTTGTGTAGGAATTTATCCATTTTTTCTAGATTTTCCATTTCTTGGGAATATGTTTCCAGAGCATTCCCTGGTGGTCCTCTGAATTTCATTTTAATCTTTTGCAATATCCACTCTATTCATGCTAATTTATTTCTTCTCTGTTTTTCTTTTAGTTTGGCCAACAATTTGTCACTGATTTCTCTTCCAAAAAACCAACACCTGCTTAGATATATTTGGCTGTTCTTTTAATCTCCATTTTATTAATTTTTATCCCAATCTTTACTGTCTCTTGCTATTAATGCATTTGGGCTTAGCGTCTTCATATTTTTCTAAAAATCTTGAATTGCATCATTAGGTTATTTATGTAAGAGCTCACTCTGTCTCTCTGTCTCTCTCTCTCGGCCTCTCTCTCTCTGTGCTCCTCAGCTTTTTATGTAAATACTTAACAATGCATCAAGAAGATATAAAAATTATAAATATAATATGTATCAAATATTTGAGTTCCCAGTTTCATTAGCGTACACTAATGGATGTAAAGCTGTGTTAGTTCTTTCCTCTGAAACTTCACAAGTCAGGCCCTCATATTCTGTAGTGCTCTCAATATTCTTATCTTCCTAGCTCCCACAGAACATCCTACAGAGCTCTTAAAATCAGTGGCTTTTCTAGGCAAAATCCTAAAGTCCTTCCATGATCCTGTAAAAAACATGACCAGACTTGCCACCATAATACCCCATTCCTAATTTGCTTTGGTTGGGGTTTCTATCGCTGCAACAAAACACCCTGGGGAAAAAAAAAAAAAGCTTGTTGAGGAGCAAAGGGTTTATTCAGCTTATATTTTCATAGTGCTGTTCATTATCAAATGAAGTCAGGACAGGAACTCAAGCAGGGCAGGAACCTGGAGGCAGGAGCTGATGCAGAGGCTATGGAGGGGTGCTGCTTACTGGCTTGCTTGCCCTGGCTTGCTCAGCTTGCTTTCTCATGGAACCCAGGATCATCAGCCCAGGAGGACATCATGCACAATGGTGCCCTCTTCCACTGATCACTAATTGAGGAAATGCCTTATAGCTAATTTCATGGAGGTATTTCTTCAACTGATGCTGCTTCCTCTATGATAATTCTAGCTTGTGTCAAGTTGACTCACAAAACCAGCCAGTAGAGGTACTAAATGCTTCATAAATTTGGGTCTCCACTTCTTTCTTTAGATTTGGAAAAATTATGAAATAATTTTAGTTATGCGACCTAAAATGCAGTCTGTTTTAGAGATAGTTCCCTGGACTTCTGAGAAAAAAAAATGTATTCAAATTTTACTTGATGGAATATCAATTATATCAATATCTGCTAGGTCTGTTTGACCTATGGTATAGATTAAAACTGGCATTTTCTTATTGATTTTTCCATTGGGAATGCCTAACTAGATATGAGAGGAGTGCATGGTTGAATAGAATGGCCCCACAGGCTTGCTATTTAAATACTTGGTCCCCAGTTGGTGGAACTGTTTGGGAAGGATTAGGAGGTGTGGCCTTGTTAGAGGTGGTGTGTCACTGGGGGTAGGCTTTGAGGTCTCAGAAGCCCACAGACTTGCCAGTTATCTCTCTGCCTTGTACTTGAGAATGAAAGTGTAAGTTCTCAGCTACGTTCAAGCACCATCACTATCTGCCTGTTGGCATGTTCCCTGCCATGATGGTCATGGACTATAACCGTTTAGAACTGTGAGCGCTCAAATTTAACACTTACAAATTGCCTTGGTAGAGGGTGTCTTATCACAGCATTAGAAGAGTAACTAAGACCATGACTTTAGTCTTTATCTTGGCCCCTTCTGTCCTGTGAGTTCTTATGTTTGGTCTCTGGATTATGTTTTAGAGTTTGGGGATTTTTTTCTCCTTCTGTGGATATTTTAGTATAGTATTTCCTCAACCTTGTCCCACTCATCCCTGATATTCTTTCTTCTGTCATGTCTTGTCTATTGGTGATATTTTCCTTTGTGTATTTCATTTAGCCCATTGAGTTTCCCGTTTTAAACATTTTGTGCATTGTGCTTGAGGTTTTGTCTAAAAATCTCAATTTCTGTGATTTTTCTTCCATGTTGGTAACTTCTTTTTTGTGTTGCTGCTTTTCTCATCTATTTTCACGGCTTTTTTTCCTACATGTTTCTGGCATTACTCTAAAGATCATGAATTGAATTTATCTGCTCCTTTGTATCCTCTTTGAAGTCACTGATCTTTTACTAGCAAAGTTTTATTCTTCAGCCAGAATTTTGCTATTATAGTATATTCTGGAAGATTCATATATAACAGTTGTATTATCAAATTGACAAAGTCACCTAGGGGATAGGCTTCTGAATGTGTTCATGAGGGATTTTCTTCATTGGATTAATTGAAGTGGGAAACCCCACACATCACAATGGAACATGAATGGCATCATTTTATGGGCTGGACTCCAAACTGAATGAAAAGAACAAATGTACATGTTTATCTTTTGCTTTTTGCATCTTTGCTATGGGTATGGTTTAACTAGCTGTCTTAAGCTCCTGCCACGGTGACTTCTGGTGTGATGGTATACTGTCACCTCAAGCTGTGAGCTGAAATGAATCCTTTACCATTTTTTCTAGGTTGCTCTTTTGTTGCTGGGATATACACCATGAGCAAAAGCAACTTAGGAGAGTAAAACCTCACAGTTTCAGCTCACAGTCTTTCATGGAGAGAAGACAGAACGGGAACTAAAACAGAAAGCATGCAGGGATTCTGCTTTCTGTCTTGTTCTCCCACTGGCTCAGGCTCAGCTAGCTTCCATATGCAGTTCAGACACACCAGCTTAGGGATGTACTACCCACAGTAAGCCAGACCCTTATCAATCAACTTACAATCTAGAAAAGGCCCACAGACAGATCTGTCTGGTAGAGGTAATTCTTAAGTTGAGATTTTCTTTTCTCAGGTGACTTTAGGTTGTGTTAGACTCACAAAACAAAACAAAACAAAACAAAACAACAACAAAAACATGGATCAATACTCAATACACTCCTCATTTTGTTTTTGTCAGAGTATTTTATCATAACAACAGGAAAATAAGCTAAGAAACCTTGGTTTTTCATATTTCTTATGTTTCTGTGATTCAGTTTGTGTGTCTATTGAGTTGAACATTTTTTTCTATTTTGGTGTGGGGAACTTATTATACATTCTTTTTTAAAGACTCAGTTCACAGTACCACTTATGGGGAGTCTTCTGTCTTCACTTACCCCACCAGGGTGCTAAGAAGCTGGAGCTATGTTCAGTTTGAATTTTTCCCCATTGTCCATGATGGTTTTTTCTGAACTTTTTAGATATCCTATGACACTTGTGAGTTTCTGTCGCTCTTCTGTTCTTTCTCCTTTTGGAACTGGACTCTACTTTTTCTTACTCTGTTTACCCTTTTCTAGGTCACACAAAGACATCTCCCTTTTGGCCACCTTAACTGAAAATCCAGAAAATATTTTCCTATAATTTTTAGGGTCTTTTTTTCTAAGTCATCCACTGAGGAGGATTTTTTATATTTTGTTTATTTATTTGTTTTGGGGGGTGGGTTTTTTGGGGGCTTTGGGTTTTTTTTTTTTTTGCTGGCTTGCTGTGAGTGGAACTGTATGGTAACCCAGTGCACTGCTGAGGCCATAGCACGTAGTATAGGGGCTGGGGAGACATGAGAGGGCAGACAGAAAGACAGGGACCAGGGTGAGAAGAACCTGGCCCACAGCAGTCAAGAACAAGAAGAGCCCGATGCAGAAGTGGGTTTTAGAGCAGAATTAACACCGATGGAACCCAGAAGCAGGAATGACGGCACAGGGAAGAGCTGGTGGCTGGTTTAGTTTATTTTCAATGTGTTCTTTGAATAAAGCTATATGGCTGTTAATGTTCAGTCATGATTTGTCAAAAGGAAAACAAATAGTTATAAGAGAAAAATGAATTTTCAAGGACAAGATATGGAAGCCATAGGAACTCTTAAAATCTTTTCTTTTTTCTTAATTTTCTTTGTGTTGTGAGAAAATAACTGATGAAAAGCAATTTAAGGAGGGAAAGAATTATTTCAGTTCACAGTTTGAGAGATTACAGGGTCACTTTGAGATATCCAGAAATCACACTGATCTGTTTAGCACGTTGGTATCTGGTACACACACACACACACACACACACACACACACACACACACACACACAATGAAACTCATTAATTTTGGCTGTCTAGATAATCTCAGAAAAATTCCAATTTTAAAAAATACAGACTTATTTTATTCTACATTTTTGTCATTGTTTGATTTTAAGGTGAGACTATAGCATGTATTTGACTATATTCTTATACACCAGTAAATGGCAGTATTAATAGTCATTCCAAAATTACTACACTCAAACATTAGGAAAACATTTAGTCTCCCTTGGACATATTTGTTACTTTTTTTTGCATGTATGAAAATTGTGTGTTGTGTGTGCCGCGCATCCATGTGTATGCATATTTATACATAAGGGCATGCATACATGTGCACAAGCAAGCGTGTATGCATGTGCATATGTATATATACATGGAGACCTGAGGGATGACACTGGATATCTGGCAGAGTACATTGGCAAACCTTGCAATCACTGATTCCAATTTGTCTAGCTAGCCAGCCTACCTTGGGTATTTCTTGTCTTTCTGCCTCTGGAGTTCTAGAAATGGCTGCCATACTGCGTGGCTCCTTGGGCACTGGGAATCTGAGCTCAGGTAATGACAAATGCTTTATTCACTGCGCTATCTCCCCAACTTCACTACATGGCATCACTGAGTTAATGATAACATTTGACAAAATAACTACAGGATCAATATATACTCTTCTGAGTGTTTACAATAGATATGGGTGCTTTTAACAACAGGAGTCATTTAGATTGTAAAGAAACTTGGGAGTCTTAAGACATGCTTTAAGTATGGAATTCAGATCTGACGTTATAACAACATTTATCTCAGGATAAGGCAACAGGTCACTTCCTACCTAAACCTGCAACAACTATACATAAAGTCTGAGCTGGTCTTGGTTAAAGTCTACCCAGCTGTCGATCTTTGGGTTTCTGAGATACAGACAGAAAAACCAGTGATGCTGTACAACATGTGAGAGACAGTAAAGAAATAAAAGACAGTATAAAATCTAATTATATGGACTTTCACTTAAAACAAAAATTGATTGAGTTCTGCTCAAAGTGGCTTGTGGCTTCCTATGCCCGGAACTACTGTGCAGGCCCAGCAGGAAGTGTGCAACAGAGCAGGATCACCTTACACCCTCGTTTTATGGTTCATTTCACTCATTTAATGCAATCTGAGAAGCTGCAAAAGGAGCAAGTTCGAAGAGGGAATAGGCTTTTTGTCTTGTTTTGTTTTAGTTTCTTTGAATCAAAAAATTTGTTTTTACAAGGTGCTTAAAATCCCAGAGAAACTGGACTTTTTAGAGTCACCAGGAGAAGACATTTCTCTTTGTCAAACAGTTGAAAGCAAGGCACAAAGTTGAGTTACGTCTGCTTCCCTTTCTGTCCTGCTCAACATCATTTTAAACATGAAGAATGACAACCGCACCCATGAATGGGCTAAATGATCTTGAATTCCATGAAAGCTCCTAATAGAGTGTTTAATTCAAGAAGGAGCTTCTGACGTGGGCGGGTTATATATTTAAGATGTAAAAATAGCCATTTTTCATTTGTCAAGCAGAGGAATGAGTTCCTATGACTGTCTTGCTTGGAAATGTGTGAAGCGAACAGCTGGATTTCCTTGCCTCGGCATACCCTGCTCCTCACATGCTGTCTGTGTTTCTCTCCAGGGACCTGAGCATGAACAACATCAGTCAGCTGCCCCCCAGTCTCCTACACAGCCTCCGCTTCCTAGAAGAGCTGTAAGTACCCACTGCTGTTTGGATGCATCCAGTCAATACTGAACACATTCCTGTGTGTCTCTTGTACTTGCTGTGGGAACCAGATAAAACAAGTGGGGGAAGCTGTCAGCACCAACAACTTTGGCACATGAGGAAACACTTAGAAGGTGGGGGGGGGCGGAGAATGGCTATAATTCTGGAAATCAACTTATAAAAGAGTTTACCATGAGGCTACAACTTTCAGAGGTGAGACTGAGCCAAACAGATTAAAATTTTAAAGCAAAGGCTTTTTAAAAAGAGCTGGATGGCTCTCTGGAAACAGTTAAACAGCAGGGTATTAAAAGTTTGAATGCTGGTTCATGTTTATTAAAATAGCAAGTAAAGCTATAATGAAAACCAAAAACTGCTGCATGGTTCAGCTTGTGACTGGGAGAATTGGGTCCACATTGCATAGCACCAAAACTTCTTGTCCTAATCATTTTTAATTACTATTTCCCTACTTTTAAATTTAGCTTCCCTTAAGGCTTCAACAGAAAAAAACAAAAACAAAAACATGAAATCCAGAGGACTTAAGAATGGAGTTTTCTAAACTCACTATTTAAAAAAATCTTTAAGGAGAAAGATAAAATTAGTTAATGATACACAAAGGAACTTTCATTATGTCTAGTGATCACTTTCCAGAAGATGAAAAAGAACTGTATAAACCAAAAATCTGCATTTACAAATCATCTGATCCTCTTACCCTGTTGAGTGATGGAAGATCTGCACCATCGTGGTCCCTATAAAGGAGGCTTGGCACCGTCAGCTGGGGAAATGCTCTGACTGCTGATTAAAGGAATTGTTTCAGCAATGACCTCTTTTGAAAATGCATCCTTTATAAACCCTAAAGTAGGGGTCCAATTTGAGGCGTAATTTGAATCCTTGGTGCACCACATGATCCACCATGGGAGGTGGAATGTTCTGTCACAACCAAATTGTCTGACATTGATCATTTCTTTGAGAGGATAGCATCCCCAAATTTTCCATGCTAGAGCTTTATCTATTTCTTTTTGATGGTGTTATAGTTTTAAAGGATGCTGTTGTTCTTATTGCTAGAAAGAGTTAACTATATTAGTTGTCAAGTGGTGTGGTGAGGAATCTGGATACTAATTTATATAGCAAGTCTTCTGTCATTTAGAGAATATTTTATATATAGTACATATACATACACACACATATATATTTATTCCTTTTTCAGTCTCTATGTTCTATCAAGTTCCTTATGTGGCTGCAAG
Organism: Sigmodon hispidus; assembly: GCA_004025045.1. Classification (NCBI taxonomy): domain Eukaryota; kingdom Metazoa; phylum Chordata; class Mammalia; order Rodentia; family Cricetidae; genus Sigmodon; species Sigmodon hispidus. Next base: position 70,614 of record PVIH01006559.1, read on the forward strand.
TTAGCCTTCACAAAAATCTAGGAGCATAACTGTCATAGTTTTGGCCTGTACATAATAACAAAGTTATGAAAAATAAAAAAGTGAAACACTTAGGAAGAGTTTCTTATACATATTATAATTTTCTATTATATATATACATAGTGTAATGTATTCTATATACATATATATATTCTATAGATATTCTATTATATATAGTGTAATGGTTACTTTTAAAAAGTTTCAAACATTGGAACTGTTTGCTTAACTAAGTACTCTCTTCTTCTTCCCCTGCTCAATTAAGTTGCAAAATTTAGCTCTCTATACATCATATTTCTAAGATAAGAATTATGTATCATTTCCTCTTTTAAGTATCACAAGCCACAATGCTGCCTTTCTTCCCCAACACATACCAAAACTGTAGACCACAAACTAAATCAATAAATAATTCACTTCCCCAAAGACTTTTAATAGAGCCCCCCCCCATTCGCTCATTCAAAATAGCTCCTCTTTCTTCTCAAGGTAAATGTTAATTCTGTTTTTAGGGCAGTTTGTCAGAAGATAATTGATAGGGACAAAGTCAGAGTAAGGGAAGAGGGAGAAAAGAACCATTCTGAAGTGCTACTTTTTATGGATAAGTTCCTGTTCATCTGTCTGGAAGCCCAGTCAAATGCCTTGGCAATAGAACCACAGAATTTCAGAATTAAAGGTAACTCCTTAGAAATTATTCAACTCTGTCTGTTCTGGAATTTCATCTTCTAAGCTGATGAATGTCAGAATTTAAAGTTAAACCTGAGTCCCAGGAGATGGTTCAGTGGGAAAGGTATTTTCCACCAATCCAATCCCTAGAACCCATGAGGTGAAAGAAGAAAGCCAACTCCTCCAGAATGTTCTCTGGCCTCACACATACACACACACATAGGTGGCTTTTCTCTGTCCTGCCTAGTCCTGCAGCAGCTTATAAAATAATCACTCAGAGGCTTAATCTTAATTACAAGCTGTTTGGTCTGTGGCTTAGGCTTATTACTAGCATCTAAATTAGCCCCCTTTTATTGATCTATGTATCACCACGTGTCTTGTGCCTTTCCCTGTGCTCTATTACATCTTGTTGCTCTGGCAGCTCACAGCATCCTTTCTACTCTGTCCTCCCTGTATCTCTGTTTTGACTTTCTGCCTCACTTTATCCTGCCGCTGTGGGATTATGCTCTTGTACACTGTAAATATTTGTCAAATAAAACACTGATTGGTCAGAAGGCAGACAGGAAGTATGGGCGGGATTACCAGACTAAGTGAACTCTGGAAAGAGACAGAGGAGAGACAGATGCAAGGAGATACAGAGGAAAGACAAGAATGCTGCTCTGAGAAAATGTACAAAGCCATGTGGCTAAACAATAATCATGGGTTAGTTTAAGAGTAAAAGTTTGTAAGTAATAAGCTTGAGTCATAGACCAATCAGCTTGTTATTAATATAAACTTCTATGGGACTATTTGAGCCTGTATGTCTAGATTTTGGGGATAGCCAGGCTAGAAACTGCTTACTACAATCCTGTCTTGCTATAGGCCAAAGCAGCTTTTATTTTTAGCTAATGCTAATAGTGTACAGAAAGACATCCCACATACTCACACACACATACACACACAAGAGGGTGAGGCAAACAGATGAGTGGGTGTGTGAGAACATTCTGGGAGGAGTTGGGGGTTAAACATGATCAAAATATATTATATGAAACAAATTTCATTAAAATTTTTTCATTTAAAAAAAAAGAAGCAACAATGGCTGGAGAAAATTCAGAGGTTAAGAACTTATTCTGCTATTGCAAAAGATCCAAATCTGACTTCCAACACCTGCATCAGGATCCACCAATAACTTCAGCTCCAAGACACCCAATATCTTCCTCTGGCCTGCACAGGCACCTGCGTTACATGCACACATATAGACACAGACACATACATACACATAATTAAGATAAAATAAAAATGGTTTTAATAATAAACATGTTTTAAGAAAAATAGAACAAATCAAAAAGGAAAGAATGCAACAAATAAAAATGCTGATGAAGGTGTTGACAAAAGGGAACGCTCATACACTACTGATAGGAAGGTAAACTGGCCCACTCTGTGAAAATCGATAAAGAGGTATCTCAACTAAACCAGATCTGGCTTATGACCCAGCTCTACCACTTCTGGGTATTTATCCACAGATTAGAGGTCAACATAACACAGAGATGGTTGCAGGTCAGCGTTCTCTGCAACATGTCTCACAGTTGCCATGGAACAGAACCAGTGCAGGAGTCCAACTACTGAGAAAGGTGGACACAGAAGATGGGACAAATACATACAACAGAATGCATTTTAGCCACCAAGAAAAATGAAGTTTTGGCATTTGCAAAAGAATGGACATAACGGAGTCAGTTAAGCAAAAGGAGTTAGGCGTAGAGAGACACACATATGTTCTCACATTTTGGGGTCCTAGATTTTATTTAGTCACATAAAGCCATCTATGTATATGTGGTGTGTGTGTATAGAATGTCAACAGGACAAAAAGGTACAAACAGAGGTGGGGGGGATGACCAGTGAGAAGGCTGGAGTAGGGAGTTTGTGCTCAACGTAAAATGCATGCCTGGATGAAAATAAAAACATAAATTTAAAAAGCAAAAACAGTAGGTTTCTACCATAGGTCAAAGTGCTTGTTATAAATGATCCTACTCCATCCCCTTTACTCATAAAGGTAGAAAGTATCAATTCTGGCCAGCAGGAGATGAGAGAAAATATGGAAAAAGATAAAGAAGTTGGTTGATTTCCGAGTGGAAAGCTTGGCTCGGGTCACAGCTAAGATTCGAAGTGACTTTTCAGAGCTGTGCTTGGAAGGGATAAGGACACTAAGGAGCTGTGTGTGTGGTCACCTGTGTGCTTCTCATCACCTGAAGTACCAAGGACAGGACTTTTTCACAACCAAACACCTTTAACTCAAGAGACTGAGACACTAAATGATGGCTATGCATGTGTGTGCCCGTGCCTGTGTCTGTCTGTGTAGGAGAACAAAAGAGAACAAGCAAGAAGGTAAGACCCGTAGATCCAGGAGCTAAGGGTTCAAGTGTTCAGACTATTTATCCCATATGCATCACGGTCTGGAAGTTAATGACATTATACATAAAAATACATATTTAACACCACGGTTTATAAAGTGTTTTCCTTGAGCAAATAAATTGCCATCCATGCAGGCTGACAGAGGTGTTTAGAAGTCAGTGTGTGAGTAGCCGTAAGTAGTATTATGCCATATGACAGTGAATGTGTCACTAACAAGGTAGTATACTGCCTTCCTTTCAAGTTCCTTAGCTCAGTGTTGTCTCTTTGTAACCAAATAGATGACTGTACGTACTATCAACAAGAAAAATCCCATCACAAACGTCATTTAAAATCAGAGGCAGGCGGATCTCTGTGAGTTTGAAGCCAGCCTGGGCTACAAAGTGAATTCCAGGACAGTCAGGGCTGTTACACAGAGAAACCCTGTCTGGGCAAGAAACCCTGGACTCGGTGAAGGGAAAGCTATTTCCTGCTTTAATAGATATAGGTAGTAATGGGAGATTGCTCTTCACCAAATTTTAACAGCCTGAGCCATTGCTGCATTTGGCACCAACATTTCTTCCTCCATCTCCACTCACTCCATTCTGCTAAGGACTTCATGTTCTTCCTTTGTGGGCAAACAAAAGATTCTGCTGTATTTGGCCTTCAAAGCATGGCTCAGACCTCGGGAGCTAATGGCAGATGGTGTCTGTCGCTGGCATCGACAAGTTAGAGTAAACTTAGATTGGAATTCTGATTATACCAGGCAGTTGTTTCCATTTTAAATATTCTTAGTAAGTCTTTATTTCCAGCTTGCATCTTAAAATCTTCCCAGATTTTAGTGCTGTTGGAATCAAATAGTCAACTCACAGAGAGAGAAACATGAGCCACTCTAGGGAGGTCTGCCTTTGAGTTACCATTGTTATTTGGAACCGTTTGCTCGTATTATGGTTGGCTTTGAAGAACCTCTATATAAATAGTAGATATCTATTATTACAGATGAAATTTGGAATGAGAGATACCACCAAGCTTTCTGAAGTGTAATCCATGCTTTCTATTTTTTCTCCCTTACTTACCACATTACTGAAAATGGTGAGAACTAGCCTGCCTGTCCTTTGAGGGTTTTGTTTGTTTGTTTGTTTTTTAAGGAAGAACTGTAGTAAACTATAACACACATTAAATTTTGCTTGTCAAGTGAAAATACCATTGTGTCCATGAACAATTGCATTACCCTTTGGCCTCATCACAGTCCCTTGTGTACACAAGCTGACAACAGTTTTTTAAATTCTACTACCTAGAACCCAAACCCATCCAGCTAGATATACACACTTAGATATCTTACACTGTGTGTGGATTGTTAGCAATTAGAACACTGTTTAAAAATGTTGCCCTGTGACTCTTTTTCCTATATTCCTATGACATTCCTTTATCCTCCATCCCCAACTCTTATAAAATATAGATGTCCAGCCAAATTTCTCTACCTAATTTTATCATTTCTTTTCCTAGTGTTTTTTACAGCCACCATTCAACATGTGAAATATGTGTGTATTGGGTAAGGGCAGCTGCTGGGAGCCACAGAAGGAGGCATCAGACTTGTTATGAACGGTTCAAGTCTCTACCTGTGAGGAATTTAAATTGAGCAGGGGAAGCTGATAACTCACAAATTGTGATGAGGACAGTGAAGACCACATACATTATTTAGATACAAAGTAACAAGGGATGGTTAAAAAAAAAAAAGTCTCTGTAAAGGGGTGGCCTCTGGGGCAGACAAATGCCCCAGCTATCAAGAGCATTGACAGAGGACTTGGGTTTGGTTGCCAGCACCCATGTGAAGGTTTACATCCACCTGTAACTCCAGTTCCAGGTGATCTGGCACCCTCTTCTGTCCTCCATGGGCTCTGCATACTCATGGTACACTTACATATATGCAGACAAACCACTCATACATAGAAAATAAAAGTACATAGAAGGGAAAATTTCATAGGGCCCTGCCTCTAGAAAACAAAACAAAACAAAACTAACTTAAAAATGCTGAAAGCAGGGGAATCATTAACAGGGTAGAACCCCTTAATCATCATCTATTACCAAGTGGTCATTCCTGAAATCATAGACGCACAAGCAACACCAAATGGGATCAACAGGGTAATTATACATCTCTATGAATATAAACATAATAATAACAAAGAAAAAGAATTGAGAGATGGAAAATATGAGAGGAACTGGAAGGTGGAAAGGGAAGGGGAAACAATGCAATTAAAATTTAATTTTAAAAATAAGTAAATCTAAAAAGAAAAGGTGGCATCTAAACCAATATCAGCAGTTGGGGGAAGTTGGTCCTACAGCTGAGATTTCAGACTGAGGAACAATGAAGCCGAGACCCCAAGATATTAAAGCGTGTAATGGGTTTGTGGAATTGGAAGGACAGAAAGCAGCAATGAAGTGGGAAAGTAAAGCAGCAAAGGCCAGATCCTGCACGGCCCGTCAGGCCATGTGTAAAATTCAGTAAGAGCAGTGAGAAGCCATTGGAGAGCAGTATACATGCATGCAGCTAGTGAAACAATACAATTTTTTTAGTTTGAAAGATGTATCTAATTTCTGTATGGGAATAAACTAAAAAATTAGAGAAGCAGAGAAATTCATTAGTCTCAAAATTGGGGTGGGGGCAGTTTAAAACTATTTCTCATGTACAGATGACATCCAAATTCCTTGGCCAGGTTTTTTGGGCTTTGTTTTTGATTGACAGATTCTTAGTATGGTTCTCAGCATGTCCTCTCAGCATTTGAACCATCTCACTGTTTACTCTTCATCCAGATTTATTCCCTGTACTTTGGCAAATGCAAAATCATGTGCCCTCCCCAACCAGTAAATCAGAAACTCTGGAGACTGAGCACAGGAAATTGCCTTTAACATGCTCACAAAGTGATTCTGATGCCCAGCAAGTTTGAAGACTACTACTGTAGGTCAGGGTTTCTAGTGACATCAGAATTACCAGAGTTCTTCACACATTTCTGGGCCCCATCAGCAGAAGTTCTTCAGACAGATAAAGGGTAGGATGAGAACATCAAGCATGCCTGTAAAGGAAATCCCTAAGTGATGTGGATTCTGCTTAGTTTAGGTCACACTGTGATAACCCCCAAGTAGCACAAATTTAAATGCCGCTTTTACCTTCCGTCCTCTCAGTACATGTTCAGAACCAGAATCATCCATAGCCTTCTTCTCCCTTCTGTTCTTTGACCAGAACTGGCATCATCCAAACTTCTCTTAGGCCCACTTTACTATCCGTAAAGTTAAATGGATGGTCTCTTTTGTCTAATTATAATAATTAAATAGCTCCATAAATGCCTAGCACTTGTGAATTTCTTAGTAGAAAAAAATAGTAACTATGATTTATATGTCCATAATGCATTATATGCAACTTACTAAAAGGAGTCTCAATTCCTGAATTTCAACTTTATTTGTAATACAAAGGGGGATATTCTTCAATTATTTCTAATCTTGCTACATAATAGCTAACTATCTCAGAATCATTGTGCCAGATATAAAGTAACTATAGCTAGTTATGTTTAAAAGCAACATCAGTTACCATGATTGGCTGGTTGGATGGATGGATGGATGGATGGATGGATGGATGGATGGATGGATAGATGGTTGGTTGGTTGGTTGGTTGGCTGGCTACTTGGTTGATAATAAATACCTTTGAGTTTCTAATTCTGGGCAGGCAGTAAGATTCTTGACCTTAAGAGCCTGTCATACACATGCAAGGGCAGAAAAGGAAGCTCTGCAGGCAATACTTTGGAAAAGCTATCTGTGGACTAAAATGATTAAGGCAGATTTTACAGAGGATTTGAAACTGAACTTCATTAGTCTGTGGTTAAGAAACTATGTGCCTTTATGCTTATTAAAGATCTCCCAATTGCCCTGAGTTTATCTATTCAGTCCAGAGATCATAGCCTTCAGCAGTTCTTAGCCCTTGAACTCTGAAATCTGAATGTTCTTTATCTTCACTAATAAGAGAAGTAAATTCACAGTTCATGAATACATGGTCCTTAGACCTTTGGGACTGGTTTTGGAAGCCATTTGGCTGGTTTTGACCAACTGAATGTGCTTTAGGTAGTTGAGCTGGGGGACATGGTGGAGCAGCTACCACAGCTTTTAAGCATCATGATTTATTAAGGCACACTTGGAAAGACATTTTATGCTTTACTGGTAAGAAAATCAATTGATACTTTGACAATAATTATTCATATAAGTTATAGCCCAGAGGAATAATAATAAAAATGGAAATCATAAAGAACTACTACCACCAATATATGAAAAATCACAAAGAAGGAAATGGTACCAGAAAAGCGGAGATAGTTACAAGTCATCCAGACATTCAGGATAGAAAAACTATTTAACCCTGATTTCAGTATTCATCAAATTTCTGGAGCAAAGTAGTATTTATTTATAGTATTGTATGTCCTCTAGGTCTCATATGCTTTTAAAAGTGAAAAACTAATTTCTATGAACCAGTAAAACTTTTCTTAGTTAAAATGTCTTTCTTTTAATTCACAAGAATTGCCATATTATTCATTCTCCTCTGATTGTTGAGTTGCCTTGCTGGTGTATAATACAGAAAACAACAGAATATAACATGTACGTGAAACTGTGACACATGAGACAGCATTTTCTACTTTACATAAAACCTCTCTGGAATTTAGTTTCCTCTTATATACAAAATGTGAATGTGTAAAACCCTTGCTGAATTAAAGTGTGGGTAAGTACTTCCTAAAATGTTAAGTAGTGACATGTGATCAAAATACCTTACAATAAACAAGGAGAGGGAAATTATTAGAACAGACTAGAAACACACATATAATAAACAAATCTAAGGAAGAAAAAGACATTTACTTCCAGGTGTGGTGGTCCATTAAATCCCAGCTTTAGGAAAGCAGAGTCAGGATGATCATAGCAAGCTTTAGGCCAGCCTGGTCTATGTTCCAGGCCAGGCAGAGAGAGTGATTCTTAAAAAGACCCTTCTAGAAGAATACTATTTTCTCTTCCTCTCTGCCACTCCTTGATAAGGGAAATGAAGCCAATGAAGTAAAGTGATTTACAAATAAAAGTGTTTTCACAGCGAGTTAATGGGAGAAAAACAACGAAAAAAGCTTGGCTCTCAGAACACTGTGTGTGGTTCACTGGGTCCATCCCTAGCAGCGGTTCCCAGCACAGACATTTCCAGAAGGCCAAGCCGAGAGCAGAGTTAAGTGCCTCATCCATATTCAATGGATATTCAGAACATTCCTGTCTCTCTAGGCCAATGTGCAAGGCAGAAAAAAAAATCAAACCTTCCTTTTATAAAATAAAAATACCCCCCCAATAACAAAGAACACTACTACTCAAAGATATTTATGCCTTCTCAAAAATGTTTTAGGTTGTTAGTACAATAGCAAATCATCTTTATTTGGCGGAAGAGCAGGATATCAATAGTCTTTTTGCAATTGAATGTTCTCTTTTACTTTATGTGAAAGTTAATAAAGAAAACAAATAATGTTGAAATGATACATTTATACATGATGCAGTGTCATTTGGGATAATTTTTTTTAAAAACTTTTATTTATTTGCCTTGGTGTTTGCCTGAAACTGGAATTATAGACAGTTGTTAGCTGCCATGTAGATGCTGGGAATCAAACTCAGGTCCTCTGGAAGAGCAGTCAGTGCTCTTAACTGCTGAGGCATCTCTCCAGCCCCCTGGGATAATTTTTATATCACATTAAAAGATATAGAATTTTTTTCTTTTAAGCTGTCTTATTTTAGAAACAGAAATGATGAAAATTTTTTTCCATAAAAATAGTAATCTCAGAGAGAGATTTTTAAGGACCAACTTTCAACAAAAATGACTTGTGGGTCTCTAGGACAGGAATCATAGTCCACTTATCACAGGGAAGAAAAGATTTGCATGTGACTCTCACAATTTATGTACTGTGGACACACAGTCTGGAGGGAGTTCCCCTATAGTTTTGAGGTATTTAGGTTTTAAGTTGCTGAAATTATATACACACACGTATTAGGTTTCTGGCCTGGACTATATTTCATAATCCCACTACAGAGAGAGAGAGAGAGAGAGAGAGAGAGAGAGAATAAGAAAAGACTTATTCACTTAAAATGTTATATTTTTTTTGTCAGTAGGATAGACCTGCCTTCAAGCTAGCCCAGAAAACAGCTGGTGGCACATCATAAATTAATTCTCTTGTTTTAGGACAGACTACCCTGATAACACAAGCCAGTTGGTCACAGATTCTCAAAACAGACTCAGAGGCATTTGACGTCTCTATACAGACAAGAAAAAGAAAATTGTGTGATGTTTCAGGACACACAATCCAAAAATATTCACCCTGATAACTTACACTGACTAAAACACATATTCTTTAAATTTTTCATATACTATAACCTGATCAAAGTTTCTTGTACCTCATCTTCTCCCAGATCCTCTACCAGTCCACCAGTCCAACTCTTCTCTCTCTCTCTCTCTCTCTCCCTCCCTCTCTCTCTCTCTCCATCCCTCCTTCTCTAAAGAACAGGCAAAAATAGAGTAAAGCAAACAGACAAAAAAATGAAAGCACTAAGAAACATACACATGCAGAGAAAAAGTGAGTGGGAGCTTAAAAATACAAAATTGGAAGCTAAGCAAAAAACAAAAACAAGTCAGGTTAAAAATCATTATAAGACAAAACTTCTGCAAAAATACCACCGAGTTCATTTTGTGTTGGCCATCTAAAAATGGATATAGCTCCCTCCCTCCCCCCATTAAGTGTGGATTGTGTACCTAGTAGACTCTGTAGAAGAAAATTATTTTTCCTTTTACAAGCAGTTGTCAATTGGAGATAGATTCTGGATTAGGAGGGTGGGGATTCATGTTCAGTTCTTGTCTCAGTGCTGGGACCCCATCTGGCCTGGACCTGTGCAGGCTCTGTGCATGCTGCCTTAGTCTCTGTGAGTTCCTATGTAGGCCAATTCTGCTGTATTTAGAAAACTTTGTGTCTTTGGTGTTCTCCATCCCCTCTGGCTCTTTCCACCGCCTCTTCCTCATAGTTTCCTGAGCCCTGAGGGAAGAAGTTTGATGGAGCTGTTCCCCACTTAAGACTGGGTACTGTTCTAGGTCTCTCACTCTCTGCACATTGTCCAGTTGTGGGCCTGTGTATTACTTCTCATCTACTGCAGGAGAAAGCTTCTCTGATGCTGGATGAGTAAGATACTGATCTGTGGAAAGAAAGCCATTGGGAGTCATTTTATTGCTGTGTTCCTTTAGCAGAATAATAGTATTTGGTATTCCCCTAGGTCCACAGGCTATTTTGTATCAGGTTCTTGGAACCTGAATAGTGTTCAGGCATAAGTTCTATCTCCTGGAGTGATTGGTTACTCTCACATTTGTGCCACTATTGCACAAGTATATCATTCAGGCAGGTCACCATTGTTGATCAAAGGGTTGTGGCTGTGCTAGAATACAATTTTTTAATTTATTTTCATTTCCAAAGTTAATGTCTCAAAAGCCATCAACCTACCTACCAATAATATAGCACCAGAATTAGTAAGCACAAAGCTTCAAACTGCATTCTAAATTCACAACTGTACTAAACACACGGCTGGGAATAGAGAAAGGAGTGTTCTCTGAGTGTCTTAGTTCAATAAGTAGCTCTTTAGTGTCATATACAACACACATATGCATACTCCTATTCAGAATCACATGTAGTTCTTTGGATCACTAACCAAGTTCAGGAGGGCAAGGCATAATATACTCATCACTACAGAATGTGGCTTTTCCTGTTTTGACTACATACCATACACTTTGACTCTACTGATGAATTTGTAGTAACAGCGTAGGGCTTTTTTCTTCTACACCACACCCTGCCTCCATCACTATTGCTACACTAACCACTGCACCAGCTCCCCTGTTTGGATGCTCTAATTGCGCCTGTGCTTTCACTCTTAGCCTTTTAAGACAGTCCCATAAGAAGGATCCGTTCCAAATACAGGTTTGTTCACATCACTCTTTGACTCAAGCTGACTATATGAGGTCCTTCAGAGCCATTTAAGTTGTTCCAGCCCCACTCCCTGGCAATCTCTGGCATGGCCATTCTCCCTATTCATTCTTTAGCAGGATCTAGACTACACCAGGTATACACCATTCTAATCTCCCCATCACAGTATGGCTCAGACCTCTGTTGAAATGCCCTCATAGCAGAAAGGTTTCTCTATACCATTTTTCCAGGATACTCTCCCTCCACAACCAGAGCCCTTGATCTCCTAACATTATTGTTATGTTCACATTAGAATGTAAACTCGTGGGTTTGGAATCTTTATGACATAGTCTCCTATTCACTACTGACCGCATGGCCAAAGCAGCCCCCAGACAGGACAAACCCTTCAACAAATGCTTGCTAGATCCAAGAAGCTAGTATAAAAGGATGATTAAGTTCATTTTCCCCCCACCTTTGAATGAGTGTTAGGACCTCAGAAGACCACTACACTGTGCTAGTCCAGGTGTGCCAAGTGCAAATTAACAGTGCAAAGATAAAAGCAAAAGGGACAGAAAGCTAAGAGTGAGTGTTGATGCTTGGAACAGCTTTGTAAACATGATTCCTTGAGGACCGCACTCAAGCAGGTGGTTTATTTCCTTGCCAGCTAAATAAGCCTCAATCATCCTCTTGTTTGCAGAAGATAACCCAGGTCCATACTGATCCAGTTATTCATCCAAAAGAGACTGCAAGACTGTGGGACAGTTCAGATCCACAACTCCACAAGTCATCCAGGGAGACCCAGCTCACTGCCCTCCTTTTGGGGGAGGGTGCATTTGTATGTGTTAGTATAGGCATATGCACATACCACTGCTTGCATGTGGAGGTGGGGGACAACCTCCGGTGTCATCTTGCTTGAGACAGGGATCTCTTTATTTTTTGTTAATTTAGCTTCAGGATTCCCTTGTCTCTGTTTCACTGCTCCTGGCAGTACCGATGTGCATTACTGCAGCTGACCTCTGGGGATTATACTTGGGTCCTCGCACTCTTGTGTCAATCGATCACTTTATCTACTAAACCTTCTCCCCAGTCCACATCTCTCCTTTCCTTTCTTCTTGGTTCACCTTTCTGGAATGTTCCTCGGATCTGAATCCCTGATACTATTTCACCAGTCACCTCTGCAGGAAAGAGGAAACTAAGGGAACTGGGAACAAGCAACCTTCGTTTAGGGGGTGGAGAAGCTGCATGTAGCATTTTTAGAGAATCTGACTTAGTCATGTAAGCACAGGAAGATGCAAAGTGAGGGGGCTATAAAAATGAGGCTCTAGATGAGTGTCCATGCATTCTGTTAAACTCTGAACTCTATGTAGGGGAAACACCATGGAAGGAAGGAGAACTGTGACAGCTATCGGTCTTTATTTTAACTGATTAGTTAAATACTACTTGGGCAACTCACTATGCCTGTAACACTATTTGAGGGCACTAGAATAGGTACAAGAGACAAGCACTGGGCATAGTACAAAGCAGATTCTATATAGCCTATAATCCAGGCACAAGCTACTACCAAAGGATTTCAAAGTAGAGAAATTAGAAACCTCAGAACTGAGGTGGCTTTGAGAGACAGCATGGGAGCAGAAAACAGTACTTCTAGATGAAGCAAAAGGATAAACATGATGCCTAGCCTCTGATCTAGTCCAGCTTCAGCATAAAGAGACTTGTGGAAGAAGCTGAGAGCCTGTTTCTTCCAGCTATGAAAACTGACAAGAATTTTTAATGGGTCGCTAATACAGCCAGAGCTGAGCACAAAAAGATCATCAGTGAATCCAGGGAAGGGGGCGGGGAGGAAAAAACTGGTGGCTGAAGCAGAGGAAGACTACAAGGTTTCTTATAAAACACTTTTATAGGAAAAATTTTAAACTCTCTGGGATCACCTTGGTCAAATAGTAAGCTGAATTACATATGATTAATACATATTTTCCAAATTCCTGCCATGGATAGGTTAACAGATCCTAATTATTTTTTTTACTGAATATATTTAGAAAGAAATGTTTCTCCCTTTAATCCTTTTCTACAAATACATTTGGCACAAAACAACATTTATCATCCAAACCATGCTCTTTTTTTAGTCTGCATTTTAATTATTAATTTTAGAACAAGATCCTAAGTGTATTTACTGTTTGAAAAACACTTCCTTAGACCATGAGGGACATGGAAGGCATACAGGATTCAGGCTAAGTCTCAAAGATTACATCTACCACAGAAAGAAAGAGCATGCACAAACTACTACAGCACAAAATAGTAGAGTTATGGGCCTGGAAAGGACCTGAGATAGCATCTTGTCTAAACATTTCACGTTGTTAGTGAAATGAAACAGCACAGGAATATCTACTGACTTAATAGTCCAAAGCAAATTAATACACACATGAAAAAGATGGGCAAAGCTCCTCTGAGAAGCACAAACCCCTTGTGTTATTAAATTCCTTCTTAAAATCAGGATTACAAATATTGTGCTATATGTAATTTCAATTGGACAAGTGCTTTTTGGTGTTACTATTTTTGTATTGGTGTTATTGCTGCTGATTTGTTGGTTTGGAGTTTGAGATAGGGTCTTATTTAGTCCAGCCTGGATGTAAATGTATGATTCTCCTGCCTCTGCCTGCAGAATATTAGTATGCATGCCTGAACCATCACACCTGGCTTCAAGTGTCAAGTTTTGTTTTGTTTTATTTTATTTGTGTGTGTGTGTGTGTGTGTGTGTGTGTGTGTGTGTGCATTGTGTTTGCCACATGTGTGCAGGTGTCAGAGGAGACCAGGAGAGGGTGTTGATCTCCTGAAGCTATCCACAGTCGTGAGGCACGTCACATGGGTACCGGGTACTGAACTCAGATCTTCCAGAAGAGCAATAAGTCACTTAACCACTGAACAATCTCTCCAACTCCTCAGATATTTTTAATCACAATACTATTTAGTTCTAGTTACAAGATAGTCACATTATTTATTTAAATATGTATGGTCTCATGTCAGTGGTATGGGCAAGCAGGTGGATGGATACATATTTAAAGTTGTATGGTGATTTATATCAGTCAAGCCATTAGCTCTCCATGACTAAATTGTTTTCTTTTCAAACACATTGTCAAGAGGCCATTAGACCCTTCAGGAAAATGACCCGAGATCAAGTGGACCAACTCCACCCTTACCCCTAACCTACATCTTCATCACTGAAGGAAGGAGCTGCTTAGCTTAGAGGAGTTCTGGCCCTAGGATGCGATGAAGTCCTCAGGACCTACGCTCTTCTGACTCACACCATTGTTCTAAGTTTTTCTGCTTGACAGACAGTACCACCATACATCTCGGACTATGGCTTTGATGTGGCTGATAAATTAGTACAGAATCTAACCTTTTTGCATATTTTCTCAATTTAAAAAAAAAACTGCAAAGATCACTTTTCAAATGTTACTAGGAAGTGATGTCAAAATTTGCCATGAAGTCATTTGTGTTAATACATTCCACTCCAAGATCTGTGCTTCCAGTTTTAGGGATTAATTGTTCAATTAAGGCATGTCAAACTAAGCTTCTTTTTTCTTGTGGATTAAGGAAAAAAGTGACTGTGATAAGATACATTCTTATTTTATAATAATTTTTAAAAATTGAGTATATCTTGTTCTAATTACACTGAAAATATTCTTGTTTGATGATTTTATGTTATAAATTCTGGTGATAACACTTTTTTAAAAAAGATTTATTTATTTATTATGTATACAGTATACAGAAGAGGGCACCAGATGTCATCATAGATGGTTGTGAGCTGCCATATGGGTCCTGGGAATTGAACTCAGGACCTCTGGAAGAACAGTCAGTACTCTTAACCTCTGAGCCATCTCGGCAGCCCCTGGTGATAATACTTATGTCACACTTTGACGTCACAAGTTTGCTTTGAATTATTATGTGGTGGTAGTTTTTGTTTCAAGAATTAAAGGTTGAGAACAAATACATAGGTAGCAGAATCGAGGAAATAGTTTATTATGAATTTATTTGTCTCCTTTTTTTTATTAAGCATCTCAACACCATTTGGAAGTCTGAAGTGTTCACAAAATATAAGAAAGCAAGCTTCTTACCGCTGCTTGTGTGGCTTGAACATAGTTGTATCTCATTTTTCATCAGTGAAATGGATTCCATTTGAGGATAGTCATGCTAATACTTTTTTCTCTCTCTCTCTCCCATCTCCACCGAAACCCACAGACGTCTTGCTGGAAACGCTTTGACACACATTCCCAAGGGAGCATTTGCAGGCCTTCACAGCCTTAAAGTTCTGTAAGTAAGACCACGTGTGGTTGGAAACCGTTCTGATTTTCATGTCAATGATGGCTAAATAACCTGCAAATATCAGGTGACGCATTTAAGTCCCTCTTTGCCTTCACTGGTGTCAAAAAATCCTTGTTATACTTGGCCATAACTATGTGTGACAATTTCTCTCTCCTTCTATAACATTATACCTGAACTTGTTTGCCTCCAAATAACCCCCATACCTAATCACACATGTGAAATTGTTTCTTTTGCCTCAATAGATATATACAATTGAGCAGCATGTATCTAAAGATTTTGATCACTGAGTGAATCACTTGCTGTGGTGCTAGCCAGCATAACAAGGGCACAGTTTCAAACCTGCCTTGAAATGTGTTTTCTAATCATACACCAGTTAAGGACTCGCTCAAGCGTACTATGTATGAGTAGATGTAGAAAACCTAGTGTCTGACCTAGTAAAGTGCACGGCTGTTCATTAAGAAATGCTGGGGTAGGGAAGTAGCTCAGTGGGACATTTGCCAACTATACCCAAAGTCCTGGGTTCTACACAGAAGAGAGAGTAGGGGGAGAAGGAGAGAAAGATTTTAAATGGATGTTCCTACATAAGTTCTCATAACATTCATTGTCCAACTTCCAAGTTCACTGTTGTAAAATTAAGTACTATTGAATACTGTCTTGGTTTGGGCGACTATTGCTGTACCAAAACACCATAACCAAAAACAACTTGGGGACAAAAGGGTTTGTTTGACTTACATATCCTGAATCACACAGTCCACTGAGAGAAGCAAGGCAGAAATCTGGAAGCAGGATCTGATGCAGAAGCCAGGAAGGGGTGCTGCTGACTGGCTTGCTCCTCATGGCTTGTTCAGTCTGCTTTCTTCTAGCACCAGGACCACCAGCCCAGTGATGGCACCACCCACAATGGGCTGTGTCATTCCAACCAGTCACTAATTAAGAAAATGGCCTACAGGCTTGTCTACAGCCTGATCTTGGGGAAGGGTTTTCTTGATTGAAATTTCTGCCTCTCAATCTAAAACTAAAAACTTCTTCTTTTAGCACCCACCACTAAAATTCGTTTGGGTCTGTTCTGGTTTGTAGAATCTAAGGAGAGAAAATAATAAAAGTTGCAACTTACTTTAAATTTTATCCCAAAACAATATCATATATTGCACAAATCCTAATTGATCTTTTTTTTAAAAAAAAAACTTTATTTATTTGCCTTGGTGTTTGCCTAGAACTGGAACTACAGACAGTTGTTAGCTGCCATGTGGGTGCTGGGAATCGAACCCGGGTCCTCTGGAAGAGCAGCCGGTGCTCTTAACCACTGAGCCATCTCTCCAGCCCCCTAATTGATCTTATAATAAAAACCCACAGCCAGAAACTTGGGCAAATGCTAAAAGATCATAGAGTCAGAGGAACAAGCCACAGTCACTTCTCACCCCACCAGCTCCTCAAGCCAAAAGGGGTAGACTCCTGTCTTCATGACTCATCAGCCTGAATGGGGAAGCAAAGACAACCACAAAGATGAAATGGAAAGGGGCCAAACACTTGCCACCTCACGTCTTCTATTCTTTTCCCTGCCCAAACATGTCACTTCCTTTCTCAGACTCCCTAGTGCTGGGATTAAAGGCCTGTGTGTGCTTCCAGAGCCCTGGGAGCAAAGACATGGGATCCCAAGTTCTGGAGTTAAAGGTGTGAGCCACGACTGCCTGGCTGTTTCTCTTCTAGACCGGATTAATCTTTTGTGGTCCAGGCTGGCTTTGAACTCCCAGAGATACATATGGATCTCTGCCTCTGCCTCCCAAATGCTAAGATTAAAGGTGTATGTCACCACTGCATGATCTCTATGGCTAACTCTGTGACTGGCTCTGTCCTCTGACCTTCAGGCAAGCTTTATTTCGTACACAGTATATTACCACAATCTTCATTTTAATTTTTTTCATTGATATAAAAGTTAACTCCAAAAAAGCATTTGATTTATTCATGAAAATTACATTTCAGTAGCCTGAGATATATGTATGTTTTTAAAGTTAAATTTAATTAGTTAAATTTAATACTTTATTAAAAATTAAATTCTAGGGAAATTGGAGAAAGGGACTGAGGAGGAGGCTGCTGCCAGGATGTAAAATAAATACATGAATTTTAAAAAACTAAACTTTATAGAAGAACCATTGTTTGGTCTTCTTAGATGACTAGGTTTGGCTTGCTTTCTATTTGGGTTATTTGTGCTATTAACAGAAAATTTTCAGGTCATATTGCCAACCCTAATGCCAACTTGTTATATATATTAGCATCACCATATATATTATAATGAACCCAGAAAGGTATTTGAACTGTTCAAAATGCATCAAGTTTTAAAAACCATTAAAATTTAAATAAAGTGGCTAGAATGAGTGCACATGCCAAGTACAGTAAAATATTTGAATGCTGTTGAATAAATTATGTCGCAGGGGCTAACGAAATGGTCCAGTGGTAAAGAGCACTGACTATTTTTAAAGAGGACCCAGAATGTAATCTCAGCATCCACATGGCAGCTCATAACCACCTGTAATTCCAGTTGCTAGGGAACCATTGGCTCCTTTACCCTCCACAGTCACCTGCAGGCTTGCAAACATATAGCCAAGCACACATTCACATACAATTAATTAAAAGAATAAAATTTAAAATAATGAAAAATAAATTATACTATAATTAAATACTTTAATTCATGAAACAAACTGTATATTGCATAGATGAGATAGTATGTATATGTATGTATAAATGCATCTCATGCTATCATGTTTTATTCAAAAGACAAGTATCAATATGAATACAAACAAATTTATAATATGAAGTATATATGACTTATTATATGCATGAAAATATAATTTTTTTTATTTATTTGCCTTGGTGTTTGCCTGGAACTGGAACTACAGACAGTTGTTAGCTGCCATGTGGGTGCTGGGAATCTAACCCGGGTCCTTTGGAAGAGCACATGATGCTCTTAACCACTGAGCCATCTCTCCAGCCCCATGAAAATACAATTTTAAACCCCTAATTTTTTAATTAAGTTTGAGTTACTCGAGTTTTATAGGTGACAGCAGCCTTATTTGGCTAGTATCATTTTATATGTGTAATCTATTGTGATCTCTTGCCTCTATCATTTAAGATTATTGTCCCTGAACACACACAAATCCTAAGATAAATAAGCTGTTTGGTTCTGTACTGCAAAATATTCAACCCGCTGAAATACTGTATGAGGCATTTCAACTAAATTCATTTTCTGGCATAAGCCCTTCAGTCAAGAAAAAAAGTCATCATCTTACCACCTACCACCAAACCAAAGCCATAAGGTGACAGGCAACTATAGGTAACTATAGAAAAGAGAGCCATCATCTCCCTATCCAATGCTGACCTACAACCCAGCCTTGGTAGATGACATAAAGTCTACATAGATCATTTAAACAGAAAAAACACTGAGAATTAGGTCATTAGCTGTCTAGTATTGACTATGTTCTCCTCCCTACCCCACTTCATTTTATCTGTTCTTACTTAGCCTTGCTGATAAAAAACTAGATGAGAAGCAAAAAGGAAATATATACAGAAAGAGAAGCCTGAGGATGCTGTATGAAATAATGACTATTTTAAATATACTCAAAAGAAGACGTTTTTTAAAAATACAAAATTACACCTTGTCTCTAACAAAAAAACAAAAACAAACAAAAAAAGGCAGTTCATATTCTTTTTGTTCTACTATGCAAATGTTAAAATGGAGTCCTGTGTCTAAACCTCTATTTAGGACATATGTGACTGTTTATATTCCATAGACTCAATAAGGAGTTCTTTCTAAAGAAATCCACAGCCATGGGGTGAGGGGTTTCTATTGAACTCTGTAGTGTGATAGACCCTTTAACTATTTTGTCTCCCATTGAAATATTTCATACAAAACCAGAAATTTCTAATTAACTCACTTAATTAGAATTAAGAGAATTAATTGCTCTTGTTCTGTCGTTCAAGGGAAACTATATTTATGGTTGTGAGCCTAGCCTTTAACGGCTGAGCCATCTCTCCAGCCCCGTTCAAGGGAAACTAAACTAGAGGCCTAGGCTTCATTGATAATTGGGTTTG
Source organism: Sigmodon hispidus (assembly GCA_004025045.1). NCBI lineage: Eukaryota > Metazoa > Chordata > Mammalia > Rodentia > Cricetidae > Sigmodon > Sigmodon hispidus. The sequence continues at coordinate 90,056 of PVIH01006559.1, forward strand.
AAGGACTTCTTTCTTTTTCATTTGCACTCCCTCAGGAATTTAACCTCCGCAAACTTGGATTGACATTCTGATGTTTTTAAGATACCTGGAACAGTGTGTGGTGCTGTTGTGCTGGGGCCATCTGTTGTTGACTTTCTTTAATGTCTTTCTCCATTTGTTTTCCTGGGCAGGATGCTGCAGAATAATCAGCTGAGACAGGTCCCTTCAGAAGCTCTACAGAATCTGAGAAGTCTCCAGTCCCTGTAAGTACAGTTCTAACTACAAAGCATGCATCTCAGTTTGAGAAGGAACATTTAGATGTCCTGTAGACCATTTTGTTTGGTCCATGAGTTGATGAGTTGTATAGACATGAGGTCCTAATCCTAGATTTGAGGGTTCCTGGCAGATATTTAATTAGACCTGCAATCAAAAGCCTCCCATATGTGTCTCAGGACCAGACATATACTTCCATAATCTTGTCCTACATTCCCATTAATATTTTTGTTTCTTCATTCAAATCAGAAATGATGCTTAGTTCTAATCTAGAAAATTGGATGGGACAATCTGATATTTTGGCATCTTTAATTTGTTTTATCTTTTTTTTTTTTCTTTTTAACTTTATTTATTTATTTATTTATTTATTTGCCTTGGTGGTTGCCTGGAACTAGAACTACAGACAGTTGCTAGCTGCCATGTGGGTGCTGGGAATTGAACCCGGGTCCTCTGGAAGAGCAGAGGGTACTCTTAACCGCTGACCCATCTCTCCAGCCCGTTTTATCTTTAAACCGCAGAGTTTCTTTGTAAACCAATTTTGCTGAGTCAAGTAAAGATGAGTGTTTTAAACTCTGCATATCTGTCAAAGACCCTCAGCTTACAAAATCAAGATGTGCAACTCATCCTAAAGCACAGCTACTGCACAGACCACCAGCTGCCCATCACTGCACACACATAGATAATCACAAACAGTCCCACAGGGCCCATATGGATGCACGATGCATGGCCTCACAGACAACACACACACACACTGTAGTGGTGCTGATGTCTTTTGCTCTGAACACTCCTTTCCATCAGGAGTTTTCCTCCCAGAACCCACATAAACAAGTAAGTAATTCCTTACATGAAGAACATTCATACCAGCTTGATGTCTGGGAACTTGGGTTGGAAGTAATTGTTCTCAATCACTACTTGGCCAGTCTCTGCCTCAACAGTTGTGTTGGTAAACCTCATCAGAACTTATGAATGATTGCAATACGTTACATGATTTCTGATGTACATGTGAGTCATGTACTCTCTAATTATACTTACACTGGAGGTCCTCCTCTGTCAAACAAAGCAAGGCTTTCTAGTCTTGACTGATGAGGGAGATAAATGCACCAACAAAGCACGAGAATACTGCAGGCCCTAGCTGAAAATCTTCGTAAGGAACCCATCAGTTAATAATTACATACAGTTTGCCTAATGCTTTTTACTGCGGTGACATGAGAGAAGGGACGTGAGATCTGAGGATGAGACCTCCGTCCTTTGATCTTTTCAATGAAAGAGAATCTGTGCTCGAGATCATTTCAAGCTTTTTATTCTAGTCAAACAAAGTGACTTCCTAGGTTTTCAGCAGCCTATAGATAAACAAGCCCACAAGGGCCCCTTTGTGACTGGGGAGGGGTTGTTGCATTTCCAGCCACTCCTTAATGACAGGACACTTTTGTTGAGCTAGCTTTACCTGAAGGAAACAAGCAGAGGAAAGCCAACTGCCTGCAGTTGGGCTGTCAGGGCATGGGGATCTCGTGGCTAAATTGAAATTGAGATAATGGCAGTGTCCAATAGGAGCTTTAAACAGCTGCAAGGCTGGGCCGTAGATAGAGGAAGGATAAGAGTTTGTAACCAAAATCCCCTATTGGCTGAAAGATCACAAACAGAAGTGAACTCTTTGAGAAAGAGAAAACCAAGCACCTTTTGTTCACTTGAACTGGGTGGTGACTCTCTGATAAAGGTGTTCAGATTTTGTTTCTGACCGGCTAGATATTTACTGTTCACCAGGTGTCTCCTGGTTTCTGGTTCACAAAGGAATTACTTTCGGAAGCCTTATAAATATATAAATACATGTCCCTTGTGCAAAGGTCAAGGGTTAATTTGCCAGGATGACATCACATCCTAAATGAAGTGTCTAGACAGGTTCTCAGCCCCTGGCTCACACCACTTTGTGTCAGCCAGATTATGCTGTGATGGTCACAAGATCCCTTCGCCAGGAGCACAATCGGTGTGAGGTATGAGGCAAGGGCAGGGTGTGCTGGTGTTCTTTTTCTCGCTGATATTGTTTCTGCTGCTTTGGTGCAACAAATAGGGTTTGTTCACAAGAGATTCATAAACACATTCCATACAAACTCCGCAGACCGTGTTGCACCAATTGTAGGCGCCCCTGCCCTGGTTTGGAGGTCTGGGAAATAGTAACCGCCATTCTAACTGTATTGTTATCCTGTGATTAAAGTGCTGACTTGCCTTCCTCCCGTTTCTCTGAAGCAGCTCCAAAGTGAAAATATTAGAGTGGGACAATTACCACGTTCTTTATCTGTTTCCTTTCTGATGCCAGAGCGGCCACGTGGAATGCAAGGGCTTCAGCGTCTGTGTGAGCAGAAGTAGGGGAGGGGCTCCATCTCTTCCACTGCGCCAATACCAGGAAGTCTCTCTACCGAGTCACAGCCTCTTCTTGGACTAGAGTCAACACTTAGATTATCACTTAGCCTCCTTGACATATCGCGGTTCTTTTATTCTGCTCTCTTAGATTATTAAGAAAGGGGGGAAGAAAAGGAGAGAGGGAGAGAGAGATTTTCTTTGTGTTTTACAGCATCTGTGAGGCTCATCAGTGCTGGTGATGAATCATTATCTGGAGACTTCCAGTACCTCTGGTGCATCCCAGAACAATGTGAATCACAATCACTGAGTGTGTTAGTTTCTTTCTTATTGCTGTGACTAATAACCTGACAGGAAGCAACTTTGGAGGGGAAGCATTTATTTGGGCTTACGGTTTGAGTCCATCATGGGAGGAGGGCACAGTCACATGAGTGAGGGGCATCTGGTCACATTGCATTCATACTTAGGATGCAAGCAGTCGACAGGAAGCGGGGCAAGACTATAAGACCTCAATCCCCACCTCAGTGACCCACTTTCTCTGCCCCTATAAATGTTCTGAAACCTTCCCAAACAGTGCCACTCTCTAAAGACTCAGTGCTCAAACATGGGAACTGGTGCCTGATATTCCCCACTTAAACCTCAACTCTGAGGATGGGATCCATTGTGGAGTATTACTTTAACCAAGTAAAGATCTGTTACATTTGTTCATACTGCATTTGTTTAATTATGTAAAGATGTGCTGCTGTTTCACCTGCCTGCCTAAGGCACCTGATTGGTCTAATAAAAACCTGAATAGCCAATAGGTAGGCAGTAGAGGGACAGGTGGGGCTGGCTCGTAGACAGAATGAGTAGGAGGAGGAATCTAGGCTGGAGAGGGGAGAAGAGGAAAGAAAGGAAGAAAAAGAAGGAGATGCCTGGGCCAGCCAGACACAGAGTAAGTAGGACATACAGAATGAAAGAAAGGTAAAAAGCTATGAGGCAAAATATAAATGGATAGAAACAGGTTAATTTAGGTTATGAGAGCTAGTGGGATGAGCAGCGTAAGATAAGGCCAAACATTTATAGCTAACAGTAAGTCTCCATGGTCATGATTTGTCATCTCTTTAGTGGCCCAGAGAGAAAGCCTGGTACAGGGATCCATGCATTGGTATTTCCTAATAGCTTTCATATACATACATGTGCGTATGTGTATTTCTTAAAGTAAAAACTGGGAAGTTACATGTTCTCCATGTGATATTCTCTTGGGAGATAGGAAAATTATTCTGAATTCTTTTCAAACCTGAAAAAAATAGCGAAATCCATACTTTGTAGTCCAATTTGATAATAATAGTAATATATACGTAGAATAATGAAAGTGAAGCATTGCCGTGTGTTTAATTAAAAACTATTCATTTCTGCCTGTTAATTCTACCGACTACCTTGAATAAAGTTAAAAGGCCATGTGCTGTACTGCCAAATATTCAAATGTGATGTCTGAACCAGCCACATCAACAGCACCTGAGCTATGCAGAACCTCAGGAGCCAGCTCAGCCTGACTTCCTAGGAATCTTTATTTCAACAAAACTCTAGATGCTTTTTATACAAAACATGCATGAGGAATTCAAATGTTCAGTGCTCTGTTCCCCAACCCAGCGGTCAATACACCCAAAAGGTTGAGAACCAGTGAAACCATTTGTGGGCTCTGCTCCACCCATCTACACTTGGCTTCTTGAAAGAAGTTTAAGAAACTTGATCTATTTGCAACTGGCAACATTGCTGTGAGGATGAGACAAATTGTTCTCGAGTTTCAAGGGTTCCAATTCTCCACTTGTTCCCCATAAACAATAAACTGGTTTGTTCCTAGTGAAATGACATAGGTACGTTTGTGTTCTCTTTTAACTGTCTCCTGATGCTTACAAACTGTTCAGCTAAAGCGAAAAGGGCCAGAGGCCAGCAGCACAGATCATACTCCTGTGCAATATGTGTGTTGGAATTCTGACATGGCAATGGCTGCCTAGACACTGAATGCATTTTTGTAATGTAATCAAACATAACTTAATTTCCTTTCTGTATTTTTGGAAGGGAATAGAAATGTAATCAGAATTCACAGTGAGTTGTATTGCACTCAGAAACTTTAGGCATTGTAGACATATGAGGACTAGGGGTCAGGTTACAGTCATCTGATGGTAACTCAAAACCTAATTTTCCCATGCCTCTCACCTTTATTAGCTAAGAAATCAAGCTATGCATAATGATGGCCCCATCTGTGATAGCCAGTAATGGATTTCAAATATCTCAAAGTTATACATGAAGTTTAAGCTGACCAAAGAAAATTATACATACATATCTGCTCAAGTAGTCAAAGGAATATTTGAAGCTTTGATTTTTTTTTTCTTCCAAATCTCCACTAGCAAAGTTAATGGTGTAAAATATGTATCACAGAAATAATGGGCTGCCAAGTGAAAAATGAAAAAAGAGTCAAGCATATCTTTATTATTGTCTCTATTTCCCAATTGGCTAATGTTCTCCTGTAGGTTACAGGAGTATATTTAAAACCCAAGCTGAATATATAATTCCTGCCTAAAAATCAACCTGCTTACACATATCATTTCCAGGGCTACAAGGTCTACCTCAGGAACATGTGAAATATCTATTAGTACCTTCATCCAGACTCTTCATAATTTGTTTCTGTTTATAATTGTGTGTTTTTTAAAAGAGAAAGACAGGGACCTAGAGAAGTCGGGGTAGGAAGAGGTGGGGCACAGTTCTAGGCACGCCTAGGACAGCATCATTTTCTCCTTCTCACATTCATGAACCTATTGGGTTTCAGACCCCGGATGTAGAATGGGAAGGAAGAACAAAAGACGGGGAAGCATAAGCAGACAAATGAAAAGATGGCAAAGCCAGAAGGGCAATATGACAGAATCAAAGGAGCTAAAAGTGAAGGGGCTTTAGTACTGGTGACTGTACTGCTTCCACTACAATAGTTAAAAAAAAACCACAAGCTTACACAACAAAAAATACTGCCCCTCCCTCCAAAGATGCCAATGTACTGGGATGGATGTACGCAGGGAAGTTGTAGAGGAAAGAGACTTTGTGAAGGTTCAGTTTGTGGCACCATACGCAAATCAGCTTTGTGTGAATTCTTACCAAAAAAAAAAAAAAAAAAAAAAAAAAAAGTTTCTTTCCTTCTTCCCCCAGTTTAAACATGAAGGGGAAATAGTTTTTAGAGCAAAGGCTCTTTCTAACGTCAAGTTTATAAGAAGAAAGGCTAAGACTGGAGGGTAAGACTTCTTATAAGGGAAATAAAAAGAGTTGTTGATTTTTAAAAGGCCTTGCATGCAAGATTCTTAGGGTAGATCATCTGCAGTGCTGTGGTACATGCATTCATGGTCATCTCAGAAGAGAAGAGAATGTGTGTGTTGGGAAATTTGAAGTCAGATTAACTTGTTAAAGTGTGTGTGGGGGGTGTTTAAAGCTGAAGGCATAATAACTTTAGGAAAGCAACCTGGGAGAGGATCAAAATGCTTTAGGATAGATGAGGTCCATGATAAATGTGGAGGAGCACATCGGGAAACAGGAGGAAACGGAGACAGTGGAGAGACAGAAATCAGGCCACAGAACTCCCTCACCGCTGGAGTGATGTGAGAAGGCAGTGTTTATTATTTTCACCTCATCCCTCCGCATCCACACAGCAACCTCATGGATTAGATGCTAGGATTAACCCTTTCTTAGTGATGGGAGAGCAAAACTGTCAGACTATTGATCTTTCCAAAGTCAGGATGGAGGTATGTTTGAGAGAAGTCTAGTCTGTCAGAATCCCCTAATTTGCCCATTTCACTACCCTCAGTCTTTTTCCTTTCCTCTGCAAACTGCCCGCAGAGAGAGAAGAGGAAGGCTTGGTAGAAATGCTTGCAGTACAACGATATGATTATGAACTTTCATACAAAGAAGGGAAAGTCGTAATGCTGCCAGACAGAAATCAGTGAATTGCAGAAGAGATATTAAAGTATGAGCCTGCCAGCTCTTGTTAAAGTTTCTCCTAGGCATTTGGTTATCTGATCCTTTGTGCCCGTGAGGTAGCAATGATTTCTACTCTCCAGATGAGAAGACTGTGTGAGAATCTTGCCTCCAATGCCAAGGTAGGAATCAAATAGACAAAGATTAGAAAGGGAAGTCCCCAGCTGCATGGACTACATATGTAGCAGCTTTGATAAGTGAGTGAAGGAAACCTATGATATCAAGAACCAGAGAACAAATCAGGGCTGAAGCAAGGTCCCTGAGGTAGACATGAACAACCTAGCAAGGCATGTTGGGGCCAGACGCTATGAAAGTCATGTGGGGCACATGAAGGATAATATCAGGGTTATTGCACAATGAAACCCCAAAGGAAGGTGTTAGCAAAAAGGAATCAGCTTAGATCTCCACTATTGAAGGAGTCAGAGAGAAGAAAGGAAACTTCTGTCAGAGTTGGGTCTGGAAATGGAAAAAGGAAGATGGATTGAGAAACGCCAAGAAAATCATGTTTCCAGTGTTTGAAGTGTGGTAGCGTATGCCTGTAATTCCAGCACCGGGGAAGCAGCTCTCTGTGAGTTCGAGGCCAGCCTGGACTACATAATAAGTTCTAGGACAGCCAAGGCTACATAGTAAGATCCTGTCAAAAAAGAATAAAGGAGGAGAGGAAAAGGAAGAGGAGGAGGGGGAGGGGAAAGTATCATGATCGATCTCTACGTTTCCAGTTTCTCTAGCAGTGAAGCTAATGAGGCAGAGACTAGTTATGAGGAATAAATGCCACTTCACAAAGAGAGGGAGCAGATCAGGATTTGGGTTTTGTGCTTTAGGAGAAAGAACTAAATAGATGTGACTTAATATTTGAATCCCAAATCTGTCCTTTAAAAACAGTGGGATGAAGCCTAGGTTAGTTAGTGCCCACTACCATGTATTTCTCTTCCCCTAATACCTCACGATAAGAATTTATCTCACTACTGTTTTTGAAATGTTCCATGAAGGTTAGAACCACGTCTGCCTCGGATAGTGCCATAGCTCCAGCAGAAGACATAAAGATCTGACATTATTTATTGAAATGAACCAAAACTCCAGAGTCTAAGCAGTATTGTAGACAGCTGCTCTGGGTTCTCTACATTGACTGTAACCTGCATTTACTCATCTTCCTGGCTCGAGGTTCTAGTCTATGAAGGGTTGTTTTCCACACATTTTACCAGGACTAAATTGAACCCAATGTTTCTGCAGAGATACTGGAGTTGAGCTACTTACCAGAATTAGTTTTCCCACTCAATAAGCTAAAGACTCCTCACTTCAAGAGTAGGTATGTGGGAAGAGCCTGCTGATTGTAAGATTGATAAAATCTGGACAGGCATGAAGAGGCTTCTAAACACAAGAGATGGTCATGAACACAAAGCCTAGAATTACTGTGGGAAAGGTAGAAAAAAAATATTTGACTAGATCAGGGAAATAAGAGAAAGGTTTGAGCAGATAGGGTGGATAGAATGAGGGGTTTAGATTTTAAAGGAATGGTAATTTGGAAGAACATAGATTCCTACCAAGGGAATGACATAGAGGACGATTACAGAGAGATGAATCTGGCAGCAGCCTGCAGGATTAATTGAAGAGATAAGAGATCAAAGGCAAAAGGGCCAACTCAGAAGCTGGGGCAGTAATGCAGGTGTGGAGAGATAAGAGGTTTAGCCAGGCAGTCATCTCAGAGATGAAGATAAGTGAGAGAACTTACTGAATAATTGGCAGGAAGGCAATCGGAGATCCAAAAGTAGACTCTAGATTTCAAGTCCTAGTGGTTGGTACCTGGGAGACCAAAATGTCCCTGATAGAGAGTCTATTTTCTGTAGAGAAAAATAAAACTGAAGAAGTTACTGCCCTCATTATTTTTGCAGCAGCCGTCTTCTTGTCACAAAATTCACAGCAGTGGTGATGTCCCAAAACATGATCAATGTTCTGGACCTTGATGGAAAAATCTGTTCTTCACTGGGGATGAGGCTCAGCTAAGGGAGGAGTCCTGGGCTGTCACCAGGTGGGAGACTTGAGCTCTGTCTTCAGCAGTGCTGGAAACAATGCCAGAGGTGAAGAGGCTTAGACGCTCTGACTACTTTTTATCCAGCTCATGAGGCAGTTTACAGGACTCTAAATTATGACATTTCAGTAAACCCAGAGACACTCTTTTGCAAGAGAGATGAAAAAAGAATTATTATGATTTCAGACATACTCTAAAGTGATGATTCTCTTCCTGGGGGGCCACATCAGTGTTAAAAGGTTAAATGGAGAAGGAAAAACAGAAGCAGAAACTTCCCATCTAAGTGGTCGCAGCCTTTATGTGAACCACCACATCTGCCTTCATAGGATATAGAAAGTGTGCCATCCTTGTGGGAAATGTATTAAAAGATGAAATTCCATATTATGGTCATACCATACAGATATAAAAAATAAGAACATCCCAGCAAAAAAGATTTTAAAAATATGAAGAACTATATTAAATTTATATTGATTTATTAAAAATGTATATAGAAAAACTTCTATCCTGATGGGTCTAGTTTAATAACTTTATGCCAGATTCAACTGCAGTCATCCATTGATTCCAGGACAAAAGGTTCAAAACAGTAAAATTTTACCATAACAGAGAATTTATGTATTTTATTGAACTACATTTTAAAATGAATTTAGAGCCAGGTGGTTTTAATTTTATTAGAAAAATAAAGTAATATTGAAAATTGCTTCCATTTCTCGGAGTTTATCAGTGAACCAGACAGAACACTGTGGTTCCCTAACTATCCATGACTTTCCCAAAGTGGTCTCACAAAATGTAAAAATGTACCTACTATAGAGTGCTGGGTCATATCTTTGAAATTTATGGGGGAGGGGGACAGAATGCTATTCTGTAAAAAAAAAAAAAAAAGTCATGAAAATGCCATGCTCCATAATTCTGTTTATTATCGAGTCCCCACTAGCTATATAATACAGCTGCAACTGTCTTCACACTTGGGCCCTTCTGTCCTCTCAGCCAGCCATGTTAATAATTGACACTATTATGGTCATCTCAGTATGGAATTAGCCAAGATCAATAGCTTATCTTTTGACTAACGCTTTCTTCCTTGTAGTTAATGGCTCATCAAAGACATTCTCAAACAAAGATACAAGCTTATATGATATGTTGGCAAAGTGTCATATAGAAGATAGATAAAGGACCATTTTCAAGAATAACAACAGCAACAGTGATCTCATAGCGTCTCTAATCCTTACAATAATGCTCCTTATAAATCAAGGGCTTCTTTCAGGAGAATAGAGCAGAGTCACAAAATGTTTCTCTTTGGAGTGGAAATTTGAGCAGTTAATGCCTCATGCATAAAAGCATTAAGATTAAAACTCCACACAGGAAGAAAAAGAGTGTTTTTGCTATTGCTTGTAAGAAAAAAAAGAACATTTTGCTTAATTCCAAAGTAGCTTTGCTACATGGAACAGTTATTCCAGAAATGCACTCACAATGGGCACTTAGCTTTACTTGGTTTTATTTTATATAAAACAGAATGACATTCATCTGTGCTCTTACGTATTCTCCATCAACCCAGTGGTCCAGACCAGAAAACTGAATCACCATAGCCTTCTTGCTTCCCTTTCTAGCTGCACTGATGAGTCACCAAGTCCTACAGCTTAGTTAACACCCTGCTAACACTCCTACACATTGTTGTCAGAGTGAACATTATACAGTACATCCCCATCTAAGGACTGAAGATTTATTAGAGAGGATGAGACATTTCTCATAGGCAGATGGTCCAGAAATCTTCTGAAAGTTAAGCTATCCAGATACAAGTTCTTGAAAGCTGTTGAGTTGTCCATCTTGACCAAGTGATAGTAAGGAAGGAAAGGCCCCACAGATCCCACAAGAGGCAGTTCCTCAGGCTGCCCAGCCTCCACTGCTCAATCTCTTTGGCAACTGTGGAACTCCTCAACCTTAATTCCTTGCTCCAGTGACTTCAGCATATGTCTAAATGTCCTGACAAGACCATTTATCTTCATTCAAAGTCAATTCATTTCTAAGTGACTTTGCAGAGACTCGTTTGTAAAAGAATTCTGGACTTGCACTACACAATACAGTTTTTCTCCATCACTTCCTGTAGTTGCTTCTCAGCATCTCCTGCTCTCTGTGATGGACAGCTTACTATAACCAGCAACAATGCATGCAGCGTAACTGTCAAAGGCACAGTCTAAGGAGTGTGTGATAGGTAAGAGAGTCTTGCCCTGCCTCTACTTCCTGTCTAACCCTAACCCTAACCAATCAGCATTTTATTAAACCAATAGCAGCAACAAATATTTATAGTGTACAAGAGCAGTATCCCTCAGCACCCATGTGATGTCCTTTCAGATCATATTTCAAGACCATAATGAAGAGACTTTGTCTGAGTTCCAAGCATGGCCATTTCTACTACTTTTTAAATATTTAATCTGCTCAGTATAACTGTATGTGAGTTCTGTGCTACCTCTCTTACATTTTGGTGGGTCCACAATGCCAAGATCATTACTAGAAATTTCTTGAGACTTTACACATCAATACCTGTCCTATGCCTTTGAAATGAAGGTCTTATATTCAGAGATATATTGTAAACAAAACATGACCCTGTTATGTGTTTGTGTATAGATATACATACACAATGATTAAACACAGGAAGAAAAAAAAGAGAGTGTCTCAGAGAAAAAAAAAGTGCTTCCTGCCAAACATGATGCCCTGAGTTTCATCACCAGAACCCACAGGATGTAAAAAGTGAAAAGACTCTTACATTTTGACCTCTGATCTATACATGCATCATGTGACACACACACTAACATGAATACATCAGTAGAGAAGACTGAAAAGTAAAGAAGACTTCTACCAACTATAAATGCAGACCTGCTAGTTATTTCAGATATGAGTTGTGAAATGAAACCTATGCTTCTCAAAACTGAAATTCACTGACAATCTAGGACTCATTGACTCTTGCCTAAACAGAATCTGAGTTTGCCTCTTTTTTCCTTTTAATGTCTTAGTGGTCATAAGACAAAAAACACTATCCTTGCTCAGGTAATAAGAATGATTTAACCTTATTGAGGTACTTTATATTTGCAAAGTCCTGATACATTATATTCATTATCATCAAGCAACTCTATGAGCAAAGTTATTCCCCCATCTGGCAGATGGTACGGTGAGGTCCACTGACAGATCCCTGGCTGCACGGTTACAATCATGGCTTGCATCTCAGCACTAATTTTTGGATTTTAAGCTGCCCAGATATAGCCCACTTTGTGACTTATATGAAATAGAAAAACAATAAAGCACTCTGAAAGTAGGGCTGTGTGATATATTTTTTTGTTGCTCCTAATAGCAAATATATAATGGGGCTACACTCCATACATGTGGGTTTTATAAGGTTTGTTTTGTGTGTGTGTGTGGCAGCATGGATATATATGTGCATGTGTCTGCAGGTATGTGTACTTCTGTGAACATGGAGGAAACGGAAGGGAATTTTGGATACACCAGATCTTTGCAGACTGAGCACATTATCAAGTGGATGTTGGGGTCTCAACTCTGGTCCTCATGGTCTCACAGCAAGAGTTGTAACCACTGACCTATCTCACCATCCCCAGTGTGCAAATTTTCTTTCTTTTACTACATGGTGATGTTTTTCTTATACTTCTCTGCTTAAATGTTGCATTTTTGCAAGCATATTAATAAAAACGTCCACTTGCCTGAAAAGACCAGATTGGCACAATAAGGCCCCAGTGCTGACTCCCTGAGTAGGCATAACTTGTGCCCTGCCAGGGTTGACCTTGTTCTGTAAGGACCACCTGTAAAGTGAAAAGATAATTAATTCCATGCCCTGGCTTAGCCTTGGGGTGGTTTAAAATTTAAATCAGATATCAAGAAGAAAGCAAAGGGACAGTTGTCAGGGACCTGGAGGTTGATGGCAAGAATAGGAAAAGACTGATTAAAAGGCAAAGGGCCTTAGCTTGAATAAGTTATGACCATCCATTCTACTGCATGGTGACTATAATTAATTAATAATAATGTAGATGTAAAACTTGCTAAGAAAGCACACCCTAAATATGCTTACCACAAAAGAAAAGTGTGGAAAGAAATACGTTAATAAATCTTCTTTCATCACTTTATGTTATATACTTGCAATAAAACATTACAATGCACCCTGTAAATATAGACAATTTTTATTTGTCTATTATACTTTAATACAGCAGGAAAGGGGAAATTAACCAGACAATGCCCTTGAGTATAAACAATAAACTTCTATCTAGATTAATCTGGAACTGCTGAGACCAGGCAGATACTAACTGTGAAAAAATATATTTAGAAGCATTGTTTGGGAGAGTTTCTTTTTTTATATATCTTATTGGTATATGTTAGTGTATAAAATAATGGATTTCATAATGACACTTTCATATATGTATATTAAGTACCTCAATTATATCCATGCCACTGCCCAGTGACACTTTTTTTATAGAGAGTTTCTTAAATGAGGAAACAGTATCATAGAATGACATTTCAATGCTGTTCTCAGGGCACCTGAAGTCTGTGTCAAGAGTTAGTAGGTCTGGGAGTATCCATTAATATCGAGAATGTAAGGACACTGACTCATGCATTTCAGTAAGAAAATTGTATAGTAGTGTGGCCAGATTTTAATATCTCTAGGAAGGAGGAAAAGATGATTCCCAGAGAATCCCTGCCCCAAGGAATGTATTCATAAATATGTATATGAATGAATTCGTATACATTCATATACATTGAATGTATTCACATAGAGAACTGATGCCAGGCCACTGGTCACAAGATAAAATATCAAAGAAGAATATGATTCCACGATTCCACACTGAAAAAGCCTTTTCTGTGCTTCTCCAACATTGCACTGAACTTTGAGGTTTGACATTTTCAAAGCTTTTAGGAACTACTTACAATGTCAATGCCTAAGTGATCAGGATGCAAAGATAATGTGCAGAACAAGACGAAGACTCACACTGAATGGTAGGCTACAACTGCGTTTATTTAACTCTGTGAAGCTGTGTTACTTTGCTTGATTGGTCTAATAAACAGCAAATAGCAAGAGAGGAGAAAGGGTGGTCAGGGCTGGCAGGCAGAGGGAATGAATAGAAGGAGAAAAAGAGAAATCAAGAAGCAACAAAGTGAGGAGGACCCGGGGCCAGCCACAGAGAATGAGTGAACGTAAGATATACAGAAGTAAGAACAGGAAAAGGCCCAAAGGCAAAAGGTAGATGGGATAATTTAAGAAAAGCTGACTAGAAATGAGCCAATCAAAGGCTGGACATTCATAAGTAATAATAAAACTCCGTGTGTGATTTATTCACGAGCTCAGTGGCAGCTCCCCAAAAAGAGCAAAAATAGCCAAAAGAGTAAAGAATAAAACAACCAACAACTGTATCCTATCACAGGCACATTGCTGAAGAAAGGCTGTGATGAATTTTCCCAAGCATTTCCAGTTCATTTGTTGACAGAACCCTGCCGTGTTGAGAGACCATGTTTCCGCTCCTACAATCATGGCTGGTCTGCTAGAAAAGCGAAGGAGTATTAGCAAAGACAGTCAACTCCGAACATTTGTTCCGAGTGACCTTACCTCAATTATTGCTGAAACTTGGCTCCAGGCCCATCAGGGGTCACTTGTTCCCATTCATGGGGTAGAAGTAGGAACTGGGGGATGACTAGAATGATGTATGTGGCCAAAAGTGAGGATGTCGCTTTCCAGAGAGATTAGCTTTCTACTGCAGAGGCCTTTCTCTATTTCTAAACTGTTTAAACTTGGTTTGCAGCAAATTAGTTTTGCAGTGTGCTTCCTGCATCTATTTAGTCTTAAATGCTTCCAAAACAATTTTTTTTAAATCATCTCATGATTTTCTAATCCTTCCTAACACATGAGCTGCATAAAATGAAGTCTTTGGGCTTATTGTTATTATTATAGTTTTGAAAATGCAAGCAAATATGTCTTTTTTTTTCCAATGAGTGAAGACTGCTGGAAGCACAACTGATTGGTTCCATTGTTCATCTACCTTACCCCTCCACACACAAAAAAAATTGTAAAATGCCTCAATTTTGTGATTTCCATAAGAAACATTAGGTCCCTTTAATTACAGCTACCAGTTATGTTGAATTATGATGAAATAAATGCACTGTACTCCCTCTACTGGCTCAGAAGTGACAACAGATAGCAGCTTATTAACCAGACCTATTTTTGGAAGTGTTTGCTCATTTAAAAAGAAAGGAAGGAAGAAAAGAAGAAAGAAAAAAGGGATGAAGGAAAGAAAGGAAAAGAAAGTAGAAAAGAGAAACAAGAGTTGTAAAGCTGCTAATTTTATTATTCATTTTAAAATGTCGGGAAAACAACTATCTGCCCAAAGCAAGTGGTTAGACTAAGCCAGCCAGCAGTCTTGAAGCTCTTCCCAGAGGTATATCTAACAGTCTTTCAAAATTGCTGATTCTTTTCAAATATTGAAGCAATCTCTTTTTAGCGCTCAGAAACTAACTAGTAGATGACTGCTTAGTTTGTTCCAGTCTGGGGTGGGAATGAGGTGAGAGAATGTCTGCCGTGTAGTATCTGAAGGGGATGAAATTTTACACCTCAGAGAGACTACTTCCATGCATGAAAGCATGTTACCAGCAAGGGTAAGAGTGAGAACCCCTTAAGGGGGGCTGAAGGATCTACGAAGAGTGAAGAAGGCTGATCAAATGAGGGAAACGTTCCAGTTTGGGGCCCGAGAGCTCCCCAGACTATTCCGAGTACATGCAGCGTCTTTCGGCAAAGTCTATATTCTGCCAGGGCTTCGCTATTTCCCATTCTGGTTTGCTTTCTTCCAGGCGCCTGGATGCCAACCACATCAGCTACGTGCCACCCAGCTGTTTCAATGGCCTGCACTCCCTGAGGCATCTGTGGCTAGATGACAACGCCCTAACAGAAGTCCCTGTCCAGGCTTTCAGAAGTTTATCGGCACTGCAGGCCATGACCTTGGCCCTGAACAAAATACATCACATACCAGACCTTGCCTTTGGAAACCTCTCCAGCCTGGTGGTGCTGTGAGTTTTATTGATTTTACTCTCTGTTTTGACGGTTCTAAATTCCCTCTGAGATCTTAAAGTGTTGGGCCCCACCTAGAATTGTAGGGAGAAAAAAAAAAAAAAAACTGAGATGCTTTCTAAAATGACTTACCAATTTTCCAGTTGTGTGAATGACTTACAACATTTATCAAATATCTGATTACTCATAGACATTGCTGAGCACACAAAGATCAAATAGCTCCTCTCCCTTGGAATCCATTGTGCGTTTTAAAAGAAACCACCCCAAAGATGATGAAAAAAAATCTATTGAACTATTAGTAATAGTAATTTTTTTTTTTTTTGCAATTTTTGGGATGGAACCAGGCACCCCAATGCTAGCTAAACAAGTATTAATACTTTATCAGTGAACTATGCTTGAAGTCTTGACAAGTACTTTTTTTTTTAAGTTAAAGAAAATGAAGACAGATCATTCCCAAGCTGGGGATATACCCCAGTGGCACAATGGCTAGCATCATTCAGTGCCTGGGTTTGAGCCCTAGAACTGATGAAAGACAGGAATGGAAAAAGGAAAGGAAGGTGAAAAGAGAGAAGGGGGGGTGAGGATGGGAATACTGCCTCCTCTTGACAGCAAGGCTGCATTTCTACCCCTTTCAGATCTAGATTCTTTTAGGTTTGCTTTGGGTTTTTGAAACAAGGTTTCAAGTGGACTGGCCTTGAAGTTGAGGCAGTCCAGGATGACCTCAAGCCCTGACCTTCCTGCCTCCAGCACCCAAGTGTTAGGATTGTAGGCATGCGCTACTGCTGGTGCCTCACTCCCATCTCATCGTTTTTAGAAAACCGAAGTGGTTCTCAGGCAATGGTTTGGAAATGAATCAGTCTTCCTGGACAGTATAATAGTATGATCCCATGTGTGTAATAGAACAGCCAACATTTATCCAAGGCTGGTTTTTGCAGGTACTTGCTGCTTGAAGAACCGTAAGATCAACTTGTTTCGTCAATTAATTGTACCATCCTCAAAACAAATGCTTGAGATAAAGCTGGACGTGGTGTCTCACACCTGTAATTCTAGGGTTTAGAAGGCTGAGGGGCAAGAAGGCAGTGAGTTTGGGAGCCAACCAAAGCTATAGGTCAAGCTGTGTGGGCTACCAGAGTAATATCCTGTCAAAGAAGGAAGGGGAGAAGGGAGGGGGGAGGGAGGGAAGGATGGACAAACGGACGAAAATGAACTTAAAATTTCAGCGATGTCAGTCCATGGTTAGTGGTCTCCTTGCCTTGGACTTGTGGTAAAGCAGAGCATTGTGACAGGTGGTACATGATAAACCAAAGTTGCTCAATTCATAGCAGCTAGGAAGCATAAAGAGAGACCGGAAGAGATGGTGAGGCAATAGCTTCTTCAAGGACAAGGCTCAATGACCACTAGGTCAGGCCTCTCATAGGTCTGATGTAATACCACAGGCTGGCTGCTAATCCTTAAACCTTCAGGTCTTGGGCAGTCATAGAGAGGAGCTTCTTCTGTCCCTCCCACCGACACCTTTCCACCCCATCCCCTGCCATTCACTGACTCTCTTCTACTTTTTCCAGCCCACTATATTACTGCAGTTGGCCACTGGTCTCTTCTTTTGCAGCATGAGGATTATGAGCCCTATGAGGGCTCTTATCTTTTTTTATTATTATTTCCATCCTCTCCCTCATGTGTTGCATATAAAAGACCGTGAATAGATGTCACATAGATCTCACCTGAAACCAAAACTTTGTTTATTACAAGAAAGAACTTAGTCTGGGGGGAAAAAAAGGAATTTAACGGGCTATTAACAAATTTCCTCTCTAAATTCTTCACATGATGTCACTGATCCTGAAGAAGCTGGTTATGACTCTTTTTTTCCTTTTTTTATTTTTAAGTTTGTCTCCCTTAAACCCATTTTCCAAAATCTCTTTGAGAGTTAGTGTGTTTTTCAGTTGTGTACACCATTCTCCTTGACTCCGGCATACCTCATTATCTACCAGTTGAGGCTAAGAAGATAATTACACACACTAATAGTTTGTCCAGATTACTAATCTTGAGCATCAGAAAAAGTGGGATCACTAGTCCCTGTATCTGAAATCCTTGTGGCCCAATCCCTGGAATGGAGTCATCCAAAACATGCTTCCTCCTCATGTGACCCCAGTCCATCCCATCACCTCTTCGGTAATGCTCAGTAACTCTACTGAACACTCTATGTCCCCAAGTCACAATGAGCAAACCACACTGGAAAATACAGCAACAAAAATGTGAATCACTCATACCATTGCACAAATGGTAAATTCTATGCTATACAGTCATTTACAATGTGAATAAAGGCAGCAAATAAAATATTCATTTCTTATCATTAGTGCATTTTTCATCTTTCTTTGGAGTTAAACATCCAAAATGTTGTTCCTAAATTTTCTCTGTGCAGTATGCCCTCATGACTGTTCACAACTGCGGGTAATGCTCTCTTGCAGGCATCTCCATAATAATAGAATCCACTCCCTGGGAAAGAAATGCTTTAATGGACTCCACAGCCTGGAGACTTTGTGAGTTGACCTTTTATTTGTTCCCCTTTCTCCAGTGTTTTCATGAATATTCTGAAGGAATCAAGACAGCCTTAAAGCCAAATGTGATGTTTGGTTTGGTTAATTGCCTTAGCTTTAAACAGATATTTACAGAGGTTTCATCTTACACACACACACACACACACACACACACACACACACACACACACACACACACATGCCCCACAGAGCTAAACAATAAAACTGAGGTTCTATTTTAATCTCTTGAGAGTGGCAAATTAGTGAGAATAATTAAAGCTAAATGAGATGTTCTCAGTAAGCAGTGACTGTTTGCTTAGGAATGTGAATTCTCCACCAGAAGAGCAATCCTCCAGTCAGGAACATTGATCACGAGTGGTATGTGAGCTGGGTCCTCTGCAGAAAGAGAAGACAAAGACTCTGAAATCCAGGCATTTCATAAGGAACATGGTTCATACTGAAGCCATCCAAGGGACCACATCACTTGATCACTGATATACAATGTTCGAATCATTTTTACAAATATTCTGAGCAACTAGTTCTATCCTGTCTTAGGCTCCACTGAGTTACCTTACCAAGGCTTAACCTGTAGCATAATTGGGAACTCCTTCTTTCTCTAATATGATTATGAAATCTATATTTGTCTCCAGATACTACTTTCAAAAATAAGTCAAAGGTTCCACTGGGCACAGTGACATATGCCTGTGGTCCCAATCTAATCTTAAAACTGAGGCAGAGAGTTACAACAAAACTAGCTCAGGTTTTTGTTGATACTTTTGATAAAAATGAATCCAGTCAGTTGACTATATCCTAGCTCCCAAGCCAGGCAGAGGATCTATCTCTCCATCTACCTAGAGCACAGTCCTCCTCCTATAGAGGACATGATCTTCAGTGCCCTGTTGAATCAGTGCAGTGCAATGTGGATGGGCAGCAGGCAGTAAAAGTTCTAAGTGTAGTAGGAGGGGAAGTTAGTGGGGATATCCTCAAGATACTTCCTGTACTTAATAACGAAATACAACAAACTACGCAAGGTCTTGGGATGACAAAACCGAGTCTTCTATGACCTTAGGGAACATTGCTCATTTGCAAGCACACTAACAATTTACCCATGGTCAATTTAGTTTCTAACCAGTTTTGGATCAACCTGCTTCCTGAGAGACCATGTATCCTGGGTCCCCGGCCTTTCCCATGTTCCATAAAAAGTAGTTTATAAAGACTTGAATAGGCTTGTTTTGATATTCTGCTTCCGTTTTTCTGTTAACTCCACTTAACCCTCTAGTTCTCTCAAGCATTGTTAGGACTATTATTAATTCTTCTTTTGTGGAATAGACACATTTGATAGTCAGTAACCTGTCATTTCAGTATAGTAAAGACTCCTCT